>JAUTXW010002195.1:3667500-3915000 GCA_030620095.1 Kuschelorhynchus macadamiae | reverse complement strand
CGATTTCTACAATTTTTTTTAAGTTTGGAAATGTTTTTTTAAATTAGTTTAATTTTAATTTCAATCATGGCGGATCATAAAAAGCCTTGGGCTAATTTTTAAGCAAATATTCCTTGAAATTGGCCACTTTGTAAGCAAATATTTATCAAATGGCAATAATTTTTAAATGTAACCAAAATGTAGCAACATTTACTAAAAATTTGCCAATAAAAATGCCTACTTGGTTTGCCTTTAGTAGTCGCTTAAAAATGGCTTATTTAAAACCCAGCGTAACAATATTAAACGACGATTACCCCAAGACCAGTTTTTCTAATAAATATGTCTTCAGTTTAGTTAAGTATAGTTTTATAGGTTATAAACGTAAATTTGAAAATGGCAATATTATAGCAAAAATAAAACTACCCAATTTTAGTTTAATTTTGAAACAAAATTATGATAATAAATGCCATATTTTTTCGTCTCAATTTTGGTTGCCTTAAAATGTCATAATCTGGCATTCTTATATAGCTAGCAATTATTACTATAATTAAACTTAAATACTTACTAAAATATGTTTGGTTGGCATTTTAAACAGCTATGCTTACTATAATTTCACTCCATAGAATATATCTGGTTATGTTGTGGTAACAAAATTGACAGATATTTCTATTTTTTGGCCATCCAATATTAAAAAAAAAAGTTGGAGGTTTAATTACCCCACAAAAGATATTTTTTGGCCAAGTAATTATGCTATAGCCTATCTACATTAAAAACTGATACTGTTGGAGCCAAAAAATCTAATTTGAAGCGAGCTTTCATCCCTAGAAAACAAACCAAGAATCATTTGCCAAAATTTGACAAATCTCTGGTTTGTATGTGTCTTTTATGGCTAGTTTTTAGGCAAAAAAGCTCATCAGCTAATTTGTGCTACTTGGGTTTTACATTTTCGCTATTCCTATGCTCTGAACTCCCTGAATTAATTTTATTTTTTTCAATATTAGCATCTTATTTGATGATAATAAAATCAAAATTGGCATAGCATTAAAACACTATAAGTAAAAAATGCAATACTACTTATTCTTATGAAATAGGGTAGGTGGCTTTGGAAAAACAAAATACATAATTATAGCTGTCTACTTTTCGAACGTCAAAATGACCGAAGTTTGAAAATTTTTTTAACGCGACGAAAAATGGCTGCAAAACTAAATTTAAAAGAAAAAGCGGAGTTAGTAATTATTATTGGAGAAAATTATAAATCGTTTCGGGAGGCTAAAATAATTTTTGATTTGTTGCATACTTCACTGGACACACCGGACGTATATATATAAATATATATATATATATATATATATATATATATATATATATATATATATATATATATATATATATATATATATATATATATATATATATATATATATATATATATATATATATATATATATATATATATATATATATATATATATATATATATATATATATATATATATATATATATATATATATATGTAGATACAGATATATAGATAATATTTGCGTTATTTTTCGTTCCAACTTTTTGAATTGTAGGTGTAACGGGAAAACAAGAAAAGTGCCTGAGTAACGGTATCTATATCAAATATAACATTTGAAAATAAAGCATGTTTCGAATTTCAAATGAAATGACTTCATTTCAGGTAAAGCATTCTTGAACACTATCGAGTACCTCGACCCAAAATCGAACGAATGGACCACGTTCATCCCTAAGGGAACCTGCGACGCCATCTCGAGGAGGAAACCGAGGAGTCGGAAGAACTCCAGGAAGAGCGTCTCCGAGGACACCAAAAAGTCCAACGGAATTCCCTTGCCCTCTGAAATACTCAGGAACCTGATTAATGGCAGTTCGGAAAATAAGGAAAGTGATAATTCGTAATGCCCTTTTGGGATGCCATTTTAGATATAGTTTAATAATAATAAGTACAGCTCTCGATTGGTTTAATACACAGTTTAGAATGAATGGTAATACTGGAAATATTCGTTAATACAATTTATACTAATTAAAAGAATTTATCCCTTTATTATATAATTGTGTTAGTACGAGGTGATCCTTATTTATTTGCAGAGGACTTATATATTCTCTATTCGTAGAGACAAATAAAACTTTAAATGCTAAACCTGTGGAGATTGTTGTATTTTTAAAAATTTAATAATTTTGAAAATGTGAAATCTGAACGGTTTGACGTAGAGCAAAACGTACGAAACATTCCTGTCTTAGTTTTTTATCTTTCTTATGGCATTCCATTCTTGTTTAAGCAGAAGTAAACGTTGTTCTGCTTTTGTGTCATGTGTAATTTAAAAAATGATACCATAAGATAGACCATGAAAAATTAAGATCGACTGTTCAATTTGTTTTGCACTACTTTCAGGATATCTCAAAATGTCAAAAACAGTCGAAGATTTACATAGAATTCAAAAATGTTCCGTTTTGCATATAATTCAAAAATTTAATAAAATGCAGGGTGATTGGTTTTTTCATATTTTTTTTTAATTCGATATTAAGTCGTTTTTTTATTACATTTTTTAAAAACGTCCGGAAAATCTCCACAATTTACCTATTTAAAGTTTTTTTCTTATTTCTACAAATTACGGACATTAAGACCTATCCAACGATATATGAATCACCCTGTACAATGTGTAGTGAGACATAGTCGTGTTAATTTATAAAAAATAATTATATAATTTTAAGTATATCGATAGATACAGAAAATTTTAGGAAATTATATATAAATCTTTCCTTCCTCAATATTTCAATAAAAATGCTTCAGTTAACATTCATTCTAAAAGAGATAATATAATTAATATTAAGGACCTCTTAAAGTATTAATATTGTATTCTAATGCTGCATCAGTAAGGGATATTTTTAATAATAAAGTACACTCGGCAAAAATTATCGCATCATAAAAAAATAGCTATAACTTTGACCTGTATAATTTTTAATTTTACCGACTGTTTCTGTCATACCTCATAAGTCTAGTGATTTGTCTTAGGGGTATTTTATTTTAAAAACTCGAAATTAATCCTACTACTGTATACGTGACTTTAGATTTTGTAAACAGTTAAATCCTTAATTTTTTATGGATAGAATCCCGCACAGTGGAGTCAGTCTACTTGAAATTTTCGTGAAAAACGAACTGCAGTTCTTCTCTTTTATTGTATGAACATATTGGTGGCCTCACAGAGGAAGGGTGTTATGAGTTTTTACACGACACTACGACAATTAAAATCCTTTTTTTTATTTTGTAATTTCGTTTTTGATTTTTTTTTACAAAAGCATTATTAGCGTAGCGTCTTTAATTGGATCAAGTAAAGGACAATTTTTTCGTTTTCAAATTTTCGTTAAAAGTGTGCAGGTTTTAAAAATCTTTCTTTGCTTTTAAAAATATCCATTTGAATTTTTGTGAGCGTATATGGGATACTATTAACTTTTAATCTGTTCACCTTCTGGTTTAACCAGAAATGACGCCAACTATGAATTTTTAAATGAAATCCCCCGATAAAGCGTGGAACACAATGTAAATTACTTCATTCGTTTACCACCGTTTACGTCAAACTTTATTTTATATTATGTGTTTTTTGGTGTTTTGTTAGATACTTTTTTGAAATATAGGTTATAAACGGTTATATTTAGTTTCAACGTCAACCATTTTTGTACCACAAATGAGAACCTCCTTTTTAAATTTTGTTTTTGTAGGTTAGTTTTTACGTTAAACATTTACGGGAAAACTATTGTGTTCCAAGCTTAATGCTTGAAATTATCTAAATAGCAGTTTTTCGATATTTGACATCTGATAAAAAATGAAAGCTATAGGAATTTGTTTTAATTTGCTGAGTTGGCCGTGCCACAATATTTAATACAATTTAGGTTCCTAATTTAGACTTAATTAGGAACGTAATGAAGGAAAATTGCATTTAAAGCAAAAACCATCTAAATTTTGTTGTTTTTTAAATATTTGATAATGTTTTTGAATTTGTGGACCCACTTATTTTAAAAAACATAATAGAAACACTATCGTTTTATTGCTTTTTTTTTGTTAAAGGCTGAATTGCTTTATTATTTTTCAAAATTTTAAAAATGATCAATAAATAACGAATATATTTGCGTATTTTATTTTAATACCCGTATTCATTCCGAAAATAAAAATTTAAATCATTAGAATTGGCTTCATTTTCAAAATTTTTAAAAGTGATCGATAGTCCAATTCAGTATTACAAAATTAAATAAGAAATATTGTTTTGGTTTAAAAAATAAATGATTTCAAACATGAAAAAATTGCGAAAAAAATGTAATAATTTTAAGAAGTTATTTTATATCGACAAAAATTTAGACACTTGTTTTAATTGGAATTTTGCTTAGTTATGGTACTTTAAGCCTAAATGAGGAGCTTTATATTGAATTAATAGATGGCACTAGTTCCTATTCTACTGGAAATGAATAAAACTGTCAAAATTGTGTTGAAAGTTGCCAAATATTGTCCCACACAAGATCACAAAATGTTGAATTGATGCTTTAAGACGCAAATAAAAAAAAAAGGATGGCATACATTAGTCCGTGACCACCTAGTAAAAGCTACAAAAAAACAAAAGCGGCAAGATATGGAAAATTACCGAATTTCTTTCGTAATACTATTTGCGTTAAATAAATTTTGATGAAAGCTTGCGTAAAGATTCAGTAGTCGCTAATAAGCATACCGAATTTGAATCCTTTGTTTAAAACGCCTAAACTGAATGTTTTATTTTTTTAAATGTAGGTCTTTCTTTATTCTCTTTGAAATGGCATTAAAAAGGATTTATTAAAATTTATCGAAATTTTGAACAAAACTTTTTTTATCTTTATAATTAAATGTAGAGAAAAAAGCGATTATATTAAAAAAATCAAATAATTACAAAAGCCTATTTTTATACGGAAATAAAATATTTTTTTCGATAGAAAGGGTTTTAAATAATTGTTTAATATAAAATAATTTTTTTAACACATTTAATTATAAAAGTAAAAATTAATGATAAAAATAAAGTTTTGTCAATTTTTTTTTGTTTTTAATTATTAAATTAAATATAATTTATTATTTTCTAAATATTTTATTGCCATTTTGAAGAGACAATTCATTGTTCAAATTGAATTTCAATTTTTTGGTGTTCTATTAGATACAAAAACTTAAAATTTATTATGCTCTTTATTAGTCACCACTAGAAGTATCTTACGACTTTTTATCAAAATTCATTAAACACAATTTATACAGAAACTTTTTCACAGTCCTGGCTTCCGATTGATGTGCAATGCAAATAGGTACTCAGGATTAATTTCCTCTGTGATGCCTCTCTATAAAATACCTAGAGGAAGAGCAGTTGCATTTTTACGAAAATTTTAAAAGATTGTCATTAATGAATAACAGTAATAACGTTGTGTCCCAGGGTTTATTTTTTTATTTATAGGGAACCCTTGGACCTTAACTAAGCCGAGGCCTCTCAGGGAATTGTTGTAAGCTAAACTACATTTATTTTAATGTTTTATTAAGCACTCACAAACCAACTAAATATATATAAAAAGAGAAATAAATAAAATATAAATATACGAATACAAACACTTTAAGGACACGCTTAATCCATGCAAAGGAATCTAAACCAAAACAATATTCATATTTGTATCTAAATGCGTAAAAGCTGTTTAAAATAGTGTTTTAAATATCATTTTTTAGGAAGTCTTAGAAAACATGGGCCCTGAGCCCGGGCCTGTTCTGAAAAAGAACCCTGGTGAGTCCACATAAGAATTGTTTAAGATCTATTTATATTCACAATATGGGTAATTTTTCTAAGGCGATAATTTTTTCCGAGTTTTATTCTACTAGAGTTAATCCACCTAATATATAGTTTATAATAGGGATGTTAGTGGTTGCACCAATTTTTTATATGAAAGACAATATAATACTATCGGTTATCATTGAAAATTCAAAAGTGTAAAGCACAGGACTGCAATAGCTTTGTCGTTTTCTAAAGCACTTTTTGAAATCGAACCATATTATTTTTGGTAAGAGTTTATATTTTGCTACCGGAATCTACTTTTAGTGGAAGGCTCCCGGTTTTGAGGGGCCAAAACTGATATTCGTAAGTTGTAATACTATCAAAGTACTAGGTAGTATGTAAGAACACGGTTGGGTGTGAATATAGGTGTATCTAGCAATATGGGGTATGTAAAGACATGATGTACAATATGTTGGAAATTATATTAGCATATTTTGGTTAAAAGTTATATTAGAAAATTGTCATAAATCCAGATCAACTTTATGCTATTTGGAATTGGAAAAATATAATTTTCGCTTTTGATATAATTTGATTTTTAAAACCGGTTTTGATAATGATTTCTGAAGTCTGGACGAAAGGATTTTTTGGAGCACAATAAAAGTGACTGCAGCCCATTTTAATTATTCTTATGCGAAAAGTCTTTTTGTTTACCTGTATATGTAACAATGCTGATTTTTTGACCTTCAACGCTTTTATAGGTTCAAAAATACAATAAATTTGTAACGTATTTCGAAACCTGTGACGTCAGAGATGTTTTAGGATGGGTTAAAATTACATGGCTAAAACCTGTTTAATTAAAGCCGAAATAGTAGTTTACCTAACAAGTGCGGAACGTGTTACATTTCCGCCTGCAATCGCGTGTGGAAAAGTCACTTTACGCACGTGTAAGGTACACTTTTTTTCTACAAGCTTGCGGAAAAACCCAAAGGTTAAAAAGAATCGCTTATTTATATCAAATAAATAATCACAAATTAATTATATTATTAACAACATGAATAGTAAACGTGCAGTTTGTAAATTAATTGCAGAGGCTAGACTTTTTTCCAAGGAACTCGGAGACTTGTAGGTTGGGCTTCGATTTTCCCGTTCTCTTTCACGAGTACTTATTGTTATAACCATCGCCGAGGGGGTAACTTTTTGGTTAGAAGTATTTAGTTCAGGATTTGGGAGCTTCAGATAAGCTGCAATATTTGATGGCATTTTTTCAAAGGTGTTTATTCCGATGCGTTGTACTGTGCAAGCTCCTTTCTTGTAGTTTACAAAAAAAGCCTGTTTTTGGCTTTCTTAAAATCTCATATTTTCTGACCAATATTAAATATTCTCCTCTCTCAGCTTCATTACGTAGTACAAAGCTTCTAGAACGGTAATTTTTTGTGTCTGGAATATTTATTAATAAAATATTTCCTTTGTCTTCAATATGATCCAATGTCATTTTTCTTAGTTCTTCTCAGCGACATGCACCCGCCAAACTAAATATAGTAGCAACTTTAATATGGAGATAAATTTCGTCAGGCGCTTCATTTATAAATTTAGAAATTTCCTCTTTTGAAGAAATTTTCGCCTTTGGTCTAAATCCAACATTTTGTTTTTTTTAAATAGGCCGTGACTTTGAATAACGTGCTTAAATGTTCATTGAGTTTGATTATACTTTTTAACATTGAGTATCTGGACCAAAGCGTGTTTGGCTTACATGTTTTGGAAAGTTCGGCGAAATGTGCCAAAAAACGGGTTCTTTTAAAATTTTGATGCCTTTAGTTTGACACCAGGTTTTAAACAGAAAATATTCTTTCTCATACCTGATGGGATTTTGATGGTAGCAGATTGAAGTTTGCAGTTCTAGCTGCTTCCAACACTGACTCTGGGAAATCAGCGACAGCAAAATTGATTTTGATTGACAATGCAAGCGTATTTTTACTTTCGGTCTGTGGTGATTCAAACTGCCAAATAAAAAAAGCAGGTGTTTATTATTGCTTAACATTGATTTTACAAGGCATAATACGAGAGCCATTAAACAATTTTTTAAAACACGTTTTGCATATTTTTTACTATTTTGTTGAAAATTATAGCAGGATTCTAGCAACTTTATGTTCTTAAATCATTTTGCTAACTATCAGCGTATCAATATATTTTTAAATATTTAAAATCAGTAAGTATTCTTCAAAAAAAATAGTGCGGAAAAGTATCTCTTTCTAAACTTAAATGAGTGCAGAAAAGTGAAGTTTTCTCCGCACGCTTGTAGAGTTTTTTTTTCCATACCTAATTGACAATTTACTATCTTATAAAAACGTAGGTGTATGGGGTTTCTGTTTATATTTTAAACGAAAGCTACAAGCTTTATTTTACATGGAAAATAATATTGTATAGAAAAGTTTTAAGGTTCTCTCTGAGTTGCCAGGATTTGTTAAATAAATAAATAAATGGCAGTTAAAAAGTAAAAAAATGAGTATGAACATTGTAAATGGAACACCCTATATAAGATTGTTTCTTTATCTTTAAAGACAGTCGAGCAAATTTTTATCAGTTTCATCAGTTGTTTTTAAAGATAAAGGTATCAAAACCTAGTGTATTTATAATCAGCAAGAAGAGGCGTATTTAGTAAAATTATATTATACAAGGTGTTATATTTAAAGCGGTACCAAAGTCTATACTTTTCTTTTTTTAATTTAAAACTGTCATTTATTAATTTTTGTAGCACATCTTAGCGCTTCAGATAAAACCTTACGTTTTTGACATTTTTTTTTCTATTTTTCAAAATAAAACTTACAGAGTCCATTCGAAATAAAACAAAGACCCTGTATAATTACAAACAGTTTCTTATTTTGTAGGATGTTGGATAATTTCAATAGATTTTCTTTAGTTGGTGTTTCATATACTTCTATAAATGATATATGTAAATCACACCTTTGAAATACCCCTTAAAAAGATTATTTTTCGGTATTAAAAACAATAGCCCATAAAGAATCTTAGTAGACAATATAGTTAGCTTTGAGATATCGTCTTGTTTAATGGAATGTATATTAGAGTATAATAAATGAATATTCTATAGTCATATGTAGGCGTATTACTATATTTTTAGATACTATGTTCTATGCTTGACTGCTTTATATGTATATCCTAATATGTATTCTGTTATGTTTCTTTTCATATATTGAAAAGCAAATAATTTGTCTTCAAAACACCATTATAAAGCTACATGAATTGTTGTGATGTGCCCAAGTTGAACACTTGCAAATTATCCACGTCAGTATATTTTTTTGGTAGTATTAAGATTAAAGAAAATAATAAATGTCCCAAATTTTTTTTTCCGAACTAAATTTTCAGTTTTGAGTCGTCCTATCAGATACACCCTTTAAAATTCGATATGCTTATTATTGACTACTAGAAGTATCTTTTAACAAGTTTTTATCAGTGGAATGTCTGGATGAGGAGCTTGAAGGTCCCGGTCACCTCGAAAAACTACATTTTTCCCCGTCTTCAAAGAGCCTTCCTCAGGCACGTAGCCAGGGGGGGTCCAAAAGGTCTGGTTCCCCCCAGCTTACTACTTTCCGTGATATTTGATCGTTTCTGGCTACATACCTGGCCCTTCTGACATGTGTGTTTACCAGGAAGCCTCTTTGTAGGTTATGTATTGAACTTAGTCATCTAAAACCAATAGAAACTGCTTTACTTCTGCTTTTCCAATTTAAAAATTTAGGAGTCCCCTTGATCAGTGATGCCACCAACATGTTTACATTTAAAAAAACCATAAGGAAGAGCTTTTTTTTCACGAAATTTTTCGCTCTCCACTATAAACTCACCAAAACCGATTTAAATTAAATATATTGTATATTTTCTCCCAGAATATTTTATATATTTAAGTTTTTAAATTATCTTGTCATAACTAAAAAAGGCAACAATGAAAATAATTTGAACACTTATTGCTGACGTTGCTTTACTCGATTGTTATTGCACTATACATTATTAAATTGGTCTTCCCCAGGCTGCCGATAGCAGTGACAGCCTTTAATAAAACGACTGTATATTATTTTTAATGGGCGTTTTGAGGACAAGTACAAATTTTATAAATCATATATACATAGTATACTTCCCTTTAACAGCCATTGGGGAGGGATTTACAAAATATATTTTTGTGTGCTCATTTTATGGGTTTCCCTGCTTATATGGTCAATGTGGATTGTGCTGGATATGTTTACCTACAACTCTGCATCATAGCATTATAAATGTATTCAAGTACATTTGCTATTACATTATTTTGTCCAATCAAATAAGCTTCATTCCTTTTGTACTTGAGTATGTTGTTACACTGCAATGTCAAAATAAGAAGCAAAACGAAAAAAAAAACAATTACTTTCTTAATGCTGATATGGAAATTCATCATCTAAATCTATAAAAAATATTGCTAAAATTTCCAAAATATCAATCTCAAAAATTCTTGTTTTTTATTTTGACGTTTCATATATTTCTTTCTTTTTGTTGATACTGCTTAGAAAGAATCTTGGCAAAAATACCCTTTCCAATACAAAAGACATTATTTACTCACTATAATAAATAGGAAATAAATATTATTGATATTTAATAAATTAAATAAGCATCCTTAGGCTAATTTTTTTTATTTTATTTGTTAGTTTTTTTTAAGTGTACATTTGAAAATTTGTTTAAATAATTAATACTTCATTATCTGTAGAATTCAATCTCATCCTCATATCAATTACAGATTTAAGTTATTTATGAGTAATAATTGTTTAAAATATAAATAAATTGTTTCCTAAGTTAAAAGTTTTCGCTTTTTACTGAAAAATTGTCAAATTTTTCGCTGTCCCTAAGATGAAAATTCCTATGTTTCCACCTGTGCGTAACATTTTTTAGTAGGTTCAAGACAGATTGCTGCGGTGATACGAAAATTATTTTATAAAAAGCCACACCACCTAAGTTTTTTGTGGAGGATTTCATTTATATTTATTATCTTTTAAAAATATAGTAAAATTTAAAAATTAATTACAAACTAGAAATCTAGATATAACCTCAACTTTTTTAATGAAACACCTGATTAAAAGTCACTGTGTTAACATGCAATCATATCCACTATTTGGTGTCCTTTTGACTTTATTTCCTGTTGAAAGTAGATTGTTTAATTTTTTTCTACTTCATGTACTAAAAGCTATAGGTAGGTTTCAAAATATAAATAAAAACTGTGTACCCTCCCTGAGAACATCTTTCATCCTCTCTTATCCGTCCCAAAAGGTGACCATTCATTCCACAGGGATGCTCCGAAGAGAAAATATTGGGGAGAGTAAGTAAGCAAAACCCAACGGAGAACTAAAAAAAGTCATTTTGTTCTCTAAATCTGGATCTTTGAAAAAATTATATTTTTTAACAATTTATTGAAAAATGAACTAAATCCAACATAAAATATGATTTTACAAACAGAATAAAATATTGAGGGAGTGCTCCCCCCTCTTATGTCCATTCCTGCCTTTCGAAAAGTACCACCACCCTTAACTATTTTGCTTTACGTTGTAGAAAAAAAATAGTACAAAAGTTTTAGAGTTTAATTTATATTTTTGATAACATATTTTGATATATACGAGGTGTGGCAATAAAGCGTTTCTGCTCAAAGTTGTTTTTTATGAATGGAGTACCATGTATATTATTACATTTCTGGAGTCTAGGGGGAAGTCTAAGCACATTTCATAATTCATCCTACCTAAACCAACTGTTTCTCAAATGTTGAACATTTGAAGTTGGACGCTTTGAGTTTACATGTTGTAAAATCTAAACGATTTGAATTAGAGCAAATCGGTTCTACTTTTATATAATAGTTTCAAATTATCTATCACTTAGCATCAACTTCCGGTTACGCCGGAAATAGATGTCAGGTGACAGGTAATCAAAAATTGAAGGGAAAAAATGGAACTCGTCCACATTTCAGAATCCAAAAATGTTATACAGGGTATTTTACATTTAAAAAAATAAAACTGTGCAGAAACGCTTTAATGTCACACCCTGTGTATATTAAAATATGACACTTGAAAACATAAATTAAAGTACACCACACAGATCTAAAACATCGACGAAAGGGGGAGGTATGTCAAAAGCAGGCCGTTTCCATGGATATACAGACTTGTAGCCAACCGAGCATGATCATTGCACCGTTTACATAGTTACTGAAATTTTTTTATAGACAGATTCGTGTACCAAACTTTAAGTGCTACAACATTTGTACTTAACATTTTTATCTAAAACATAAAGCAGAAAAGTTCAGGGGGGTGGTACTTTTCGAATGCTCACCCGGTACAGAGTCTTCAGAGATATAGAGGATCAAAAGGTTAAGAAACTAACAATTTGGGCTGTATATTTTACATTGGTTTGAAAGGTTTGACTCCTCTGATTCGAAAAATATGTGGTTTGGTTAAATTCATACAAACATAGAACGGTACCTTTCACGGCTTTGGTCAATTAAAATATATTATTAGACCGTGTCAAATTGGAATTACTATCCGACGTTTCGTCTTCCATTGCACGAGGCATCATCATACATCATGAACGATGTATTAAAAAGAAACAAATGGTTCAATCTGCTGTAGCTGAACACCAGCATACGACTGGCCATATTATAAATGTAACAAAAACATCACACGTGGAAACCGATCTTAACATACGGTTCGGTGAGCAGAAGTCAGCTCATTCAGTGTTCAGATCTGGCGGAGTAAAGATCCCTGAAGATGCCTCGTGCCATGTAAGGCGACACGTCGGCTAGTAATTCCAATTTAACACCAAGATTTCTTAATTCGTACAAACCTTTTGTAAGCCATTTTTTATTTACGGTAACGAGTCTTAAATATGAAGGTAAAGATTTCGTTACAGTAAATCCAAAATTGCTCATAAATGGTGTGTATGAATTTGGTGGGACCATATATTTTTGGAATCAGAAGGAATAAATCTTTCAAATCAACGCAAATATACAGGTTGTCCCATAAAAAAGGAATAATCGTCACTATTGTTTTGTTATTCTTTATTTTCTGTCGGGTGTTCACCGTGACTCCCGTTGTGATACATCGATTGGCCGTTATACAAACATAACTGATTTTGTGATTAAAAACATTAAATTACATGTATCGAAGGGAATTTTTATATAAAAAAGTAAGCGAAGTCAAAACATTTATATTACGTTGTCTTATTCCTACTGTAACCCACTGAAATAAATTAAATCTTATTTTTTTCTAATTATATTAAAAATCGCGGTAGTTGTCCAGAATTTCTTATAGTTTGATATTTTTTATACTTGGGTTTGATACTTCACGACACGAAAAACATCAGATTAAATCTTCCCGATTGCTTGAATGGAAAACTGGCATTTTTTATTAGGCATTATAAAGGTAGGTACCTATACTTTTTAAAACGAAAAGAAAAACTTAATTGTAATAAACTATTTAGTGAAGACCAGTAGCTTGGAAGCCGGACGGAGAAGTCAAAGGAAATCACTTATCCCCCTCCTCTTCGCAAAAAATTTAAGTTGCATAATTTCACAAAGAATATTCAAAATAAATGTGTCGGATTAAAAAAAATTACGATTGTTTCAAGTTTGTCTTCCCCTAGAAAACTGTGTTGCATAATCCGTCTCCGAGAGTATTACAATAGATCAATATAGCTACGCAAATGGGTCTTTGGTATTACGGAATAAAATGTTACATAACGAAAAAAAAGGAGTCTTTTGGTCACGGTTGTTGCTGCGGTTTTCATAAACGTGCGACAATTATAATATTTTATTTTTGACCTTCCCTTTCTGAAAAATGTGGGTAATTTTTTTTAATGTCCTATATTTTCGTTGACAACCCTAGTCATGGCTTGATGTCTTGCTTTTACTAGGAATGCCATATATATGTCTTTTTTTGAGTTGCTTGTTTTGAACTAATTGCGAGAAGTCATACTGTACAATAATCGTGTCCTTGATCTAATTATCTTAATTCTGACGCAGAATTTTTCTCATGCTAAACAGAATTAAATATTATTTAAGGGGAGGCATGCCCCCAAATCCAATATTAAATGCATATTTGTTTATAGTCAATTACGGTTATCGACCATATTTTAAACAAATACCCCCCTCGAAAATTAAAAATGACCGCCCTTGAATTCACACCAAACTTATTTTTAACACTGGCTGAACTACAGGTGTCTAAGGACTTGGTATCGAAACGAAGTTAATTTTGTTTTTTTATAACAATAAAAGCTATTTTTAGTTTAAGTGTTTTCATCTAGTTAATTTGAATTTTGCAAGATCGCCCAAGCCCAAGCTATGCGGTTGCAAAACACTTTTTGTTATCGCTAGACAAGGAAAGAAAGCGTCATTGCCAGCTTTTGGAATTTTTGGAATATATTCTTGAATATTCGGAATACAATTTTGTTACGAGTTGGACGTAGTGTAGCTGGTTAGTGCCACAGGACTTTGGGCCCTTGGAAGCATCGTTTAACCTGGGCCATCACCTAACCTACTTAAAAAAAATTATGATAATGTAAGCTGAGAGATTTCCCAACCGAAATTTGCAGAATCATTTACAGGATGGATTCCTCAGGTAAAATAGAAAAATGCCTAAACCAAATTTTGCAATCATCGCGTCGGGGTAGTGGTTTTATTCCCGAGGGAAGTTAACACTTACACATTTTAAATTGATTGATGAAATTGATTAGTGTTCTGTGTTGATGCTGTATATGCATGTAATCAGATTTTCAGCGTAAAAACCGATTGTCAGTGTAAAAGCTATATACTAATCTATTTAAAAACGTTTTTTTTTATTCCTCCAGCAGCTTTCAGGAGACCGATTTTGATGTGTATTTTTTAAAATTAAAGCTTAGGTACAGACGTGGTAAAATTATAATGAGATGAACAAATATTGTGAGAAATGGAAAAAACACTATCCACAACCTTAGGATGGGTACCTTTAGAGTGGAATTTCAAAAAATTCAGAAATTAGTTTTTAACAAAAAGAAAAAACAGTAATGTAACAAAGTGGAATTTTCAAATTCCTTTTTCTAGACAATGTTTTATTTGTTATTTTCTTAAGCCTTAAGTTTGGTGAAAAAACAAATATGTTATTATCTTTATTAAAATAAATCTCTATGCAGTACTTTTTCCTACACACCCGGAGGTACCATAAAAACCTGTTATTGCTACCAGCTGGCGCAGCAGACCTCGTTCTGCCTTTTCCAACATATGACGCGTTGAGTTTCTAATGGAATTATAAGAATATGGGGCGCATTCACCACATCGTCCAATAATGTTATCGAAGAAAAGCATATTGGTTTAATAGAAAAATACACAATAAAACAATTCGAAAAATAGTATTGAAAGGTCTCGGTAACCAGTCGTCAATGTAAGTTGGTGCAGTAAAACTCTCACGAACTTGCTGAAACATATGTGTTTTAAATATATAGATTGCTGTATTACCTTCTTTTTATAATTACTTCAAATAATATATTAACGCTGTTTTTTGCCAAATGTTAAGACGATATATATATATATATATATATATATATATATATATATATATATATATATATATATATATATAACATATTATTTAAATGTAATTAATTTAAAAATAAAGTTTTATAGATCTTGCAATTCCCACTTAACCCAATAAGAGACTGAGTTAATATATTATGGATTGTAAAAAATAAAACTAAGGTATTTCTTCAGCCGATGAGGGACGGACATACAGGGAAGACGCTCCCCCCCCCACTTTATTCAACGCCAGTAAACATCCAGCCGATTCAAAGCATATTGACCCATTATTACAATCAAATTGGAAACTGCCCAAGAATATTTGTTCTCACAACTCCCAGCTGAACTTGACGCATATAACTAGTTCAGCTATTGGCTACTGTGTTGCGCCACTATGTGTCCATAGGACATGAATGTACAAGGGTCCCTGAGCCGTGCGACGATTTGCAGAAATAAGTGATGACTAAAAAAAGTCCTTGGGGTTGTACTCCGCTGATGGAGCCCTAAGGATTTAGATAACTGAGGGCCTTTAAGCTGCGCGAGGTTTTTCGAGGACGCCCTTTACAGATAACTAAAGGCCTTCAAAAAAAAACTGTTCTTCCATAATCTGCTATCTCCCCTCTTGCCCATGTATGTCGGCGAAACGGCGATTCAATGGTACATCTCCGCAAGACTTCAGGGTGTCTGAGTCTGACTACGACCGTCGAGGCCTCAGTACCCCCAATTCTGGCCTGCCCTGTATTAGGTCTGTCTTGTTCGTCCATTAAACTGTCTATAGAGGACTCGTGAGTCTTGATATTTATGAGCATGGCGGATTTTTTAAATTCTACTTATTTTGTAGCTGATAATGACGTCTACCGAACAGGGCAGATATTTGACATAAGCCTTGTTTTAAAACAAGGACATAAGTTGCCTGTTGCCTGCCGATGCGCGCTGGACAGGATCTGCTAGTTTTGTCTGAAACATTGTGGCAACCTCGGAATTTAGCTGTCATATTTTCTGAGAGGGTGGGGGGTATTCGGTCAATTAATTGATAAGTTGATCCGTTTCCAAAAAAATTGTTTTATTAGCCAAAATCTAATTAAATTAGACGAAAACTGTAAACAAAAATAACTTAATCAGCTTGGTGAGTGATTGTTGACTTACATGTATGTTTTTTTTAAGCAGAACTTTAGACTTTGATTTTCTGAAATATCTGGCCGTTATACAATGCAATTTATAGTTATTTTACACTATGCATGCCGGTAAAATGCAATTTTTTGTTTTTTCATAAAAATGTGTTTGTGAAATTTCGGTCTAGTTATCCTAGGAAACTGAATTTGTCATTTGTTTACTCGGCAGCTATATAGTGCAAATAGGTATATTAATAAAAGATCAGTTAACTAGAACTACCTAGGTATATTTTGATGGGGATTAAATAATGCAAAATAATATATATATATATATATATATATATATATATATATATATATATATATATATATATATATATATATGTGTATTATTAAATACAATGCTAGGTTTTTAAAGAATGGTCTAAAATATTTTTTTGATATTCAAACATTTTTAGATTCCAATTTTTTATTACACACAGGTGCCATTTAAATTGATGTAATGTCAGAACAACGGCTGAATATTGATGCACCTTTGTGGGATCAAAGCACTTTCGTTGGCAGATTTAAACACTTTTTATGGGTTACTGATCCTCGAACTTGTACTGTTGGTAAGAATTTAAGTATTTCTTATAACTATTTTAATCCGCTATTTTACTTATGTGCTGCAAAGAAAAATATGTAATAAGATATATATTAAAGCCAACTCCTGTGAAACATTTTTATTTTAATTATTTTTGTGTATATTTAACTCATTAGTCTCATTTTCTTTAAAAAACAATAATATTATTTGCATCCTTATGTTATCAAAAATGATGGTTTTAAATTATTCTGTTTTAGGCTTTTTTCTTAGCTTATGTTTTCTATTTGACTTAATTTTAGACTTTACATCACTTATTTGCCAAGGAATAGGATTTATTTCTTATTGCCAGTATTTTCATCTCCATATAATTTTATTCAGTGGATATTTTCCAGGGTTACAATTGCCCTAACAATCGTTTATAGTAGTAGTTATTCGAAGAATAAAGTTATTTGGGGATGGAAATATTGGCCCTTAATAAAGCATATTTTGAAGTTGGCTATGAATTATTTATTTTTGATGAAAATTGACTGCCTGTGAAACTGGTATTATAATAATATTATTAGATTAGAAATATAGATTATTCTTTTTATTTTCTTGCTTTTTGTATATACCAATTGTAAAATAGTTGACCAGTCCTTAAGAATTTGTCTGGTATTAAGGTGGGTTCATATAACTTTTCTCTTTTCCTTTTTTTTATTTTTATCCGTAACTTTAGTAAGTAATAACTTTTTCTGTATTGGCTGACCGTGTGCACATTCTTAATAACTAATGACTAATTTTATTCTTTAAATTTACTCATTGCATGTTGATTTGTAAAATTAAAGTAAACAATTTATAAATTTAGATATTTTATAGTATCTATCTTGCAGAAGAAAAACCAAATTAATTTGTGAAAAACAAAAATTAATTCGTAGAATCTGCTAAGAACCAAAAAAATTGGGTTAAGTTTGGAAATTTGTCACTCCTAAAAATGTCATATATTTACGTGCATGTGGATATTGGTCAAAGTTTTAGTCATCAGCTATAAAAGATAAAAATAAATGAGTTTTAATGATTAAAACTAAAACTATATTTAAAATCTGTATATGAATGCTTCTATTTAAAAGTTAAAGGTCCCTTATTTATTACTTATTCTAAAACTAGAGAGAAAAGAAAAGTTGCATGAACCCACCTTTATAGAAATAAGAAATTTCTGTAAAGTTTTCCTCCATTAAGATTTTATTTAAATGTTATATATATATATATATATATATATATATATATATATATATATATATAATAGTTTCTAGTTATTTTGTACAAATTTTTTTTTAGTATGAAATACTGAAAAATCAGGTTTTAATTGTTAATAATTAATTTAACAAAAAAAAATTCATATGTATACTTCTTATGCTAAGTTAATATTGTTTTTTAAGACATAAAACACATTAGCAGCAGCATATTTGTTAAAGAGGTTTAAACCTAAACCCTGTCTAACTTGATAGTTGTAGGTTTAAGATGACAGTGAAATAATACCTGGGGAAATACCAGTCTTAATTATGATGGCAAGAAGATCCGGTAATCTTAAACCTTTTAGTGAATCTGTGAATAAATAAATGTAAAAAAAGATAATTAAATTATAGAGCACATTTGAGATCTTCATCGCTGTAAAATCTGCAATGGGTCATATATATATATATATATATATATATATATATATATATATATATATATATATATATATATATATATATATATTTTACAGCGATGAAGATCTCAAATGTTAAATAATTTAATTATCTTTTTTTACATATATTTATTCACAGATTACTAAAAGGTTTAAGAGTACTTCGGATCTTCTTGCCATCATAATTAAGACTGGTATTTCCCCAGGTATTATTTCACTGTCATCTTAAACCTACAACTATCAAGTTAGACAGGGTTTAGGTTTAAACCTCTTTAACAAATATGCTGCTGCTAATGTGTTTTATGTCTTAAAAAACAATATTAACTTAGCATAAGAAGTATACATATGAATTTTTTTTTGTTAAATTAATTATTAACAATTAAAACCTGATTTTTCAGTATTTCATACTAAAAAAAAATGCTATTTTTGTACAAAATAACTAGAAACTATAATATATATATATATATATATATATATATATATATATATATATATATAACATTTAAATAAAATCTTAATGAATGAAAACTTTACAGAAATTTCTTATTTCTATAAAGGTGGGTTCATGCAACTTTTTCTTTAGTTTTAGAATAAGTAATAAATAAGGGACCTTTAACTTTTAAATAGAAGCATTCATATACAGATTTTAAATATAGTTTTAATCATTAAAACTCATTTATTTTTATCTTTTATAGCTCATGACTAAAACTTTGACCAATATCCACATGCACGTAAATATATGACATTTTTAGGAGTGACAAATTTCCAAACTTAACCCAATTTTTTTGGTTCTTAGCAGATTCTACGAATTAATTTTTGATTTTCACAAATTAATTTGGTTTTTCTTCTGCAAGATAGATACTATAAAATATCTAAATTTATAAATTGTTTACTTTAATTTTACAAATCAACATGCAATGAGTAAATTTAAAGAATAAAATTAGTCATTAGTTATTAAGAATGTGCATACGGTCAGCCAATACAGAAAAAGTTATTACTTACTAAAGTTACGGATAAAAATAAAAAAAAGGAAAAGAGAAAAGTTATATGAACCCACCTTAATACCAGACAAATTCTTAAGGACTGGTCAACTATTTTACAATTGGTATATACAAAAAGCAAGAAAATAAAAAGAATAATCTATATTTCGAATCTAATAATATTATTATAATACCAGTTTCACAGACAGTCAATTTTCATCAAAAATAAATAATTCCATCATAGCCAACTTCAAAATATGCTTTATTAAGGGCCAATATTTTCATCCCTAAATAACTTTATTCTTCGAATAACTACTACCCTGGAAAATATCCACTGAATAAAATTATATGGAGATGAAAATACTGGCAATAAGAAATAAATCCTATTCCTTGGCAAATAAGTGATGTAAAGTCGAAAATTAAGTCAAATAGAAAACATAAGCTAAGAAAAAAGCCTAAAACAGAATAATTTAAAACCATCATTTTTGATAACATAAGGATGCAAATAATATTATTGTTTTTTAAAGAAAATGAGACTAATGAGTTAAATATACACAAAAATAATATATATATATATATATATATATATCACAGGAGTTGGCTTTAATATATATCTTATTACATATTTTTCTTTGCAGCACATAAGTAAAATAGCGGATTAAAATAGTTATAAGAAATACTTAAATTCTTACCAACAGTACAAGTTCGAGGATCAGTAACCCATAAAAAGTGTTTAAATCTGCCAACGAAAGTGCTTTGATCCCACAAAGGTGCATCAATATTCAGCCGTTGTTCTGACATTACTTCAATTTAAATGGCACCTGTGTGTAATAAAAAATTGGAATCTAAAAATGTTTGAATATCAAAAAAATATTTTAGACCATTCTTTAAAAACCTAGCATTGTATTTAATAATACACATATATATATATATATATATATATATATATATATATATATATATATATATATATATATATATACATTTTGCATTATTTAATCCCCACCAAAATATACCTAGGTAGTTCTAGTTAACTGATCTTTTATTAATATACCTATTTGCACTATATAGCTGCCGAGTAAACAAATGAGAAATTCAGTTTCCTAGGATAACTAGACGAAATTTCACAAACACATTTTTATGAAAAAACAAAAAATTGCATTTTACCGGCATGCATAGTGTAAAATAACTATAAATTGCATTGTATAACGGCCAGATATTTCAGAAAATCAAAGTCTAAAGTTCTGCTTAAAAAAAACATACATGTAAGTCAACAATCACTCACCAAGCTGATTAAGTTATTTTTGTTTACAGTTTTCGTCTAATTTAATTAGATTTTGGCTAATAAAACATTTTTTTTGGAAACGGATCAACTTATCAATTAATTGACCGAATACCCCCCACCCTCTCAGAAAATATGACAGCTAAATTCCGAGGTTGCCACAATGTTCAGACAAAACTAGCAGATCCTGTCCAGCGCGCAGCGGCAGGCAACAGGCAACTTATGTCAAATATCTGCCCTGTTCGGTAGACGTCATCATCAGCTACAAAATAAGTAGAATTTTAAAAAACCGACATTCTCATAAATATCAAGACTCACGAGTCCTCTATAGACAGTTTAATGGACGAACAAGACAGACCTAATACAGGGCAGGCCAGAATTGGGGGTACTGAGGCCTCGACGGTCGTAGTCAGACTCAGACACCCTGAAGTCTTGCGGAGATGTACCATTGAATCGCCGTTTCGCCGACATACATGGGCAAGAGGGGAGATAGCAGATTATGGAAGAACAGTTTTTTTTTTTTCATCGAAGGCCTTTAGTTATCTGTAAAGGGCATCATGAGAAAAACCTCGCGCAGCTTAAAGGCCCTCAGTTATCTAAATCCTTAGGGCTCCATCAGCGGAGTACAACCCCAAGGACTTTTTTTAGTCATCACTTATTTCTGCAAATCGTCGCACGGCTCAGGGACCCTTGTACATTCATGTCCTATGGACACAGAGTGGCGCAACACAGTAGCCAATAGCTGAACTAGTTATATGCGTCAAGTTCAGCTGGGCGTTGTGAGAACAAATATTCCTGGGCAGTTTCCAATTTGATTGTAATAATGGGTCAATATGCTTTGAATCGGCTGGATGTTTACTGGCGTTGAATAAAGTGGGGGGGGGAGCGTCATCCCTGTATGTCCGTCCCTCATCGGCTGAAGAAATACCTTAGTTTTATTTTTTACAATCCATTTTCTTGTTTCCGCGATAACCGTTTGGTACGCTCTCAGTCTCTTATTGGGTTAAGTGGGAATAAAGTTGCAAGATCTATAAAACTTTATTTTTAAATTAATTACATTTAAATAATATACAAAAAAGGTCCATTATATAATATATATATATATATATATATATATATATATATATATATATATATATATATATATATCGTCTTAACATTTGGCAAAAAACAGCGTTAATATATTATTTGAAGTAATTATAAAAAGAAGGTAATACAGCAATCTATATATTTAAAACACATATGTTTCAGCAAGTTCGTGAGAGTTTTACTGCACCAACTTACATTGACGACTGGTTACCGAGACCTTTCAATACTATTTTTCGAATTGTTTTATTGTGTATTTTTCTATATAACCAATATGCTTTTCTTCGATAACATTTTTGGACGATATGGTGAATGCGCCCCATATTCTTATAATTCCATTAGAAACTCAACGCGTCATATGTTGGAAAAGGCAAAATGGTCGCTTTTTTGGTAGCAATAACAGGTTTTTATGGTACCTCCGGGTGTGTAGGAAAAAGTACTGCATAGAGATTTATTTTAATAAAGATAATAACATATTTGTTTTTTCACCAAACTTAAGGCTTAAGAAAATAACAAATAAAACATTGTCTAGAAAAAGGAATTTGAAAATTCCACTTTGTTACAGATAATTAAATTATAGAGCACATTTGAGATCTTCATCGCTGTAAAATCTGCAATGGGTCATATATATATATATATATATATATATATATATATATATATATATATATATATATATATATATATATATAATTAAACTATAGATCACATTTATAGATATATTCATAAAAAATGCCATGAGTAATATATGAGTTTTAAGCTTATACATTAAAGGCCAATAGTGATAAAGGTACCAGGTTTTGACGTTTTATTACATCTGGAACCCACATATATATATATATATATATATATATATATATATATATATATATATATATATATATATATATATATATAGTATTAACACCTCTGAGAATTGTGGTTGGGAATAGAGTACAGGCAAAGTATTTATGAGAACAAATGTTAAAATCTAAAGAAATATATTTAAAAGTTTTGCCATATTAACTCAGCAGCTATATATATATATATATATATAT
The DNA here is from genome assembly GCA_030620095.1 of Kuschelorhynchus macadamiae. NCBI lineage: Eukaryota > Metazoa > Arthropoda > Insecta > Coleoptera > Curculionidae > Kuschelorhynchus > Kuschelorhynchus macadamiae. Next base: position 3,891,935 of record JAUTXW010002195.1, on the reverse strand, counting down.
ATATATATATATATATATATAAGCAAATACATTAAATATATATTATATATAGCTAATCCAGTAATTGACACTTTGTGTCGATTATTGGATCCCATTTTTCCTTGATAGTGGAGTCAAAGAAGAGGAAACTTGAAGAGGAGAATAGAACTAAGACCAGGGTAGCTAAAAAAAATCACTCAGAAAAAATGTGAGGAAAAAAACAAGGGTAGTTGATGGCTGGAGTAAAGAGGATGAAGAATGGGAGGAAAGTGGAGATTTAGTGATTATGTCTTTGATATAGAATGCTCCAGGATGAACATTTCTAGGAAAGTCCATAAAAAATTGGAATATTACTGATCTCACAAACTTTTTAGGTGAGCATCGTAAAACTACCAAATCTCTATCAGTATGTTTGTATTCCTTAGAAACTGAATTTAAAGGCATACATTTAAAATGTACAAATAAAGAAAAAAATTATGTTCATAATGGAAGAAAGATCCTAGTCTTAAATATATGTTTTCTGAGCTTATAATTTTTTTTGAAAGCTAAACTCTTTTTTTTTAATTGTTTTTATCTAACTAGTGTCATTTATAAATTTAAATGAGGCAAAAAATTCATTTTTCTTTTTTCCCACTGATTTGGTAGAACTTAAGAAGAGTTAAAGGAAATCAAAAATAAAAATGCTACAGGTGAAGATGGATTGTCTGCCATGTTATTCCTAAATCTTCCTGAAGCAGCATTAAATGTATTAGTTTTGGCCATTAACAACTCATGGGAGACTGGCGAATTTCCGCCTTGTCTGAAAACAGCTAAGGTTATCCCTCTAGTCAAGGGTGGTGACGCTAAACAGCTGTCGAATTACCGACCTATATCCCTACTTTCGACACTCTCTAAAATAATCGAAAAATTAGTTAAAAAATGTATGATCTCATAAATAATATACTGGATCCAAATCAATTTGGATTCCAGTGCAACAAAAGTAGTAATGATGCTATGTTTGCATTGTTGGAGGGAGTGTGTAGAAATATCAACGAAGGGGAGGTTGCAGTGGCAGTGTTTTGTGACGTATCGAAAGCTTTTGATTGCGTGAGTCATGATATACTGCTTGCGTAAGCTCCAATGTTATGGTTTTAGGGGTTGTGCTTTGGATTGGCTCCAATCATACTTGAAAAGGAAAGGAGTCAAAGAGTATTTGTGGGTGCCACATCTTCGTCGTTTAAATGAATGGGGTGTGCCACAGGGTTCAGTACTTGGACCGGTACTATTTCTTCTATATCTAAATGATTTGTCAACTATCGATATTAAAGGTAAATTTACATTATTTGCCGATGATACCACCATATTGTGGCACTCCAGAAATTTTGATGCATTGGCTAATATTATTATTTATAGAATTTAAAAATAGAAACAACATAACTCCTGATCAGCAACCTTTAATACAAATTAAAGAAAAAATGATAAATAAGGTTCAAACTTTAAAATTTCTTGGCCTCAATCTTGATGATTAAATTACCACTATCGCAGTGAAGTTCTATATAAAAAAATTTCATCTGCAAATTATGCCATTTATAACCTGAGGGATGTAGTTAGTGAACACTCTCTAATTTTATTTTATTATGCATATATCCACTCTTCTATGTTATATAGGATCATCCAGTATTTGTACTGCAGAAAAGAGTAATAAGAACAATTTGTAATGCAGGTTATCTTGACAGCTGCCCACCACTTTTTCATAGGTTAAGAATAATGACTGTATATTCTGTTTATTTATATACTATTTGTTTCTGTAGGAAATAGTGGCACTGTAAGAAGGAAGGGACATTATCTCAATACCCCAAGACACTTGCATACGCTCTACGAGAGCGGACCCTGTTATATGGGAATTAAAGTATTCAATCTGCTTCCAGAAACAGAACAAATCTGTCAAGTTTGTCAGACCGTACACCAAGTTTAAAAAGAAATAAAACTATTTTTAAAACATCCATTTTATTCAATAGATCATTATTTTAAACATCAAAATCCCGAACATATAAATTATAATAATTATCAGTGCCTCTATTACCAAAAATGAAAGTATGTGTATGTATGTATGTATGTTATGTAAGCGTGGGTATGTATATGTATGAATGTGTTTTTCTCTTGCTTTATATATATATTTTTTATATTTAGATATTTAATTTGTCCTCATTTTACCACTTACTTACTACAAAAAATAGTATATATATATATATATATATATATATATATATATATATATATATATATATATATATATATATATATATGTTCTAATATATATATATATATATATATATATATATATATATATATATATATATATATATATATATATATATATATATATATATATATATAATTTTTTGTTTATATTGGTTATGTTGATACTTAAAATCTTGAACAAAATGATTTCAGAGAATTCTTAGCACTATTTATTGACTATGTTTACAGTTTTCCCCTATTAAACATACCATACATCTATATTTATAAAAAGCAAACGAGAAAAATATTTAACTTAAAACACTAATTAAACTTTATTTTTTCCGTTTATATATCTTCTCTCTTCAAAAACCAACAGTAGCAATAAAATGGTATCGAATTTCCATTGTACTGATATCTTGGTGAAATCTTTCACCCTGCTCGTCAGATATATATATATATAATATATATATATATATATATATATATATATATATATATATATACTATTTTTTATATGACCCAATGTTCTTGTAACATGAATGGCAATAAAATATTTGAATTTGACTCAGATTTAATAAAGATAAAAAAATGATTTGATTCGAAAGTGCATTTATTCAATCTTAGAAAAACTAATGTAATTGGCTTTAAATGTGATGTGGATGGTTTGGTTATTGGTGATACCCCACTGGAAAAATCTTGTAACACAAAGTTTCTTGGTCTTGTAATAGATAACAGATGTTTGTTGTTATAGCGTTAAATTAACTGTTTTCATTTATTTAGTAATGGTGTTTTTCATCTATATTTATACAAGACATGTTATTATTATTTTGTATCATTTAGGTTAATTTAAAGCTTTGTCAATAAGAATTTTATTTATTCTTGTGATAATAAAGCATATTTTGACTTTGACTTTGACTATCATTATTAAAATGTATTTTTTTTATAAATATGTCTACAGTTAAATTGTTTTTGTGTGTCAATTACTGGACCAAGAATGTTGATAACTGGAGCTTACCAAATAGTGTCAAATTTCTATGTTTTAATAATGTCAATTACTGGTGTCTAAATTATATAAGTTTACTACTTAAATTTCAGGGTAAATATGTATATGACATAATAGTAAAAAGCTAACAGTTGTTTTTTATAGGTGATGAAGCACTAGACAAAGCCAAAGAATTGGTCGAACAATATCGTAAGGGAACTGAACCCCCAGGTACCACTGTGGAACAAGTAATATATGCAAAAAAATTATATGAAAGTGCATTTCATCCAGATAGTGGAGAAAAACAAAATGTTTTTGGGAGAATGTCATTCCAGGTTCCCGGTGGTATGGCTGTCACTGGAGCCATGTTACAGTGGTATCGGTAAGTGCCTCAACATTTCTTGACAGTGACTGTACATACAGTGCAGCTTTGTAATTTCCCCCCTTTCTTTTTTTATTTCAGTAAAGATAAAAATTTTAAAGTAGACACTTTAGTAGCAGACTAAATACCCTATTTTGGTCTATGTTTCATAATTAAAAATTTAAGGATGGTGGCTCTGCATAATGTTGTGGAAAAAATCTAAAAGGATAGGGGTCAAGAAGGTCATCTTTTGATAGTTCTTTTCAATCTTAATATGACCTAGAATCATGGAAACATTAAAATTACATATTTCAGAATGGCGACGATTTGTGAATTTGTCAGAACCTAAATATTTTATTCCTCACAAGTTCCTTAATTAAAACATTTTTATGAGCATGGGGCTAATTACTGTACATTTCTACTTATGGAGTGTTTAAAATTTAAGTAAAATTCAAATTTTTTCCTTTATACAGCACCCTGTAACTAAAAAATTAATACATTCCACCCACACAATCTTAAGAACATGATGTGACTCTGAAGTTCCTGGGCTTGCAGCTAGACCTACTTTTATCTTGGTTTGACCGTATTAATACTCTCTGCAATAGATTCTCTTGCCTCTTGCATTGTGCAGGATAAATTTTATAGTTGCTGTACATTGTACATTACTACTTTGTGGCATAATATGGCTTATTCCACTCAAGAATGAAATACTTGCTTGGGTTAGTACAGCACACTCATCTCCTCAGGGTCCTGATGGAAAAACAAGTCATCATACGACTTTTTAACATGAAATCAACAGACAGTTGTAAGTCCCTTTTTGTGTGACATTCCATACTGTCTCTGGTCAGACACTTCATGAGAATTTACTTAGAAAAACACATTTACCAACACAACACTCATTTGGACATTCATCACCCTGATACCAGGTGCAAAGAAAATATTTTAAAATCGCAGAACAGACATCATAGAAATATAATTATTGGCATACATCGATACAACCTATTGCCAATTGCTTCCAGGTGAACTAAATTCCTTACAGTTCAGAAAACGATTAAAAGTATTTATCAGCTATTGCTCCTTAGTAACTGATTTTCAAAATGCTATGCTATAATAATTCTATGTATTTTAATTCAGTGGTTTGTATTTGATATTTAGGTTTTGAACCTAGTATGTATTATATTTATTAAGTATGTCTGAATGTTTGTATTAGATATTTATTAGTATGTATTTTATTGAATGGCGTGATGACGTATCTATTAAAATGTATTTTTTCTTGTGTTTAATAATTAATAAATAAGTAAACATTTGATTTAGGGATCCCATGGGGTATAAAATATTTCAGTTTTATGAGTTTTCAAAAAATTTTGATGCCACATTGGCTGCCATTTTCAAATGGGTGATTTTTATCTCTTCATATTATGAGGATGAATTTAAGTTGAAAAAAAACCTTTTATATGATCTGCCACTCGACACATCTTTCTGTTCAATTTTTTGTTATGAAATATTTAGTTACAAAATCAACACAATACATTAAAGTGAGGAGATTATTACACAGCTTTAGTATATTTCGATTTTTAATTTTTAGTACACCATTTGCAGTCGTTTTCTGGCAATGGGTCAATCAATCCTTCAATGCTTTAGTAAACTACACAAATCGGAATGCCAATTCCCCCACTACTACAACCCAGTTGGTAGTTGCCTATGTTTCAGCAACTTCTTCAGCTATGGTCACCGCCCTGGGCTGCAAGTACTATTGGCAGAAAAGGGCTAGTCCCTTTGTTCAAGTAAGCTGTTTTATGACCTATATATATATATATATATATATATATATATATATATATATATATATATATATATATATATATATATGTGTGATAAACTATTTAAAATATCTTATTCTCAGCACTATATTATCTAATTTTTAGAGGTATGTTCCTTTTGCTGCAGTAGCGGCTGCCAACTGCGTCAACATCCCATTGATGAGGCAAAATGAATTTCTTCATGGCATTGATTGCTCTGATGCGAACGGTAATATTGTGGGCCAGTCAAGAGTGGCAGCTGTGAAAGCATTTAGTCAGGTATATTTAGAAATTTACTTGAATCATCTAGTATACAAAATGGTGCTCAATCATTATACATTTTTAAATTTATTTTGAATAAACCTTAGGAAGTTTATTAATTTAATAATCTCAAATAGGAATACTCCAATACAATGTTTTGCCAATACTTGTATTTATTTTTACAAATTTATAATAAAAGACAAAAAATATCTCATTATACAATAACTAAAACTGTGAGAAACAAAAATCTTTTTTGGCTTTTTCACAACTGAATAAATATATTTAACTTTAAATTAATTAAAGCAAATATTTAATAAAATTACATATCTCAACATGTAGAAATTTTGTAAATCAAATCTTTTCTATTATTTAATGTTTCTCTCTTACGATCGGCGCACTGATGAATCCCGATAGGATGAAAGTATTTTGTACAACTACTGTGTGTCTATAAAAACTTAAGGTAAATGATACAATTTCTTATGCTTGCTTAAATAATATTGTTTATATATGTATGGAAACATTCCGTAGACAGACTAGTCTACATGTTGAGATAGGTAATTTTATTAAATATTTGCTTCAATTAATTTAAAGTTAAATATTTTTATTCATTTGCGAAAAAACCAAAAAAGATTTTTGTTTGTCAATCTAAACGCAACAAATAATCTGAACACATTTAAAAATAAAACAGTGAGGTTATTTTTACTTACTATTGATTTAACTTTTTTTGTGAAAATATGAAAATAGAGGTCAACACCTAAAATTATTTAATGTTCCTAAGATCTTGTCTCAGTGTGAAAAATAATTAGATATAATTCGGAATTGTGCTTGGAATACTTCTGTCTGCAGTTTTGACAAAAATAATTTTTTTATTTCAAAACACAATGCCACATGATCGAGATACACAAGTGAAGAAATGAATATTGATATTTTTAGGTCATAGTTTCTCGAATCATAATGTGTGCACCTGGTATGTTAATATTGCCTGTAATAATGGAGCGAGCAGAAAAATTGCCTTTTATGAAGAAAATTACCTTTTTACATGGACCTATACAAGTAGTGGCCGTCGGATGTTTGTAAGTATTTTTGCTGACTAAAAAGCGTGGCGAATTATGCCTTTTGTGATTTTGGACAATATTGCTGAGGGTAATTGTACAAATACAGCTTGATTACTTTATGCTAACACATTTATCATAAGAGATATAATGACGAGTGTGTTTATTATCAACCAATGCAGTAGAAATTTTATATGACTCGATGGCTATTTTTCAGCTAGCACCTTTACAGTATTTTATAGAAATATTAATAATAATAATAATAATACTTTTATTGTCGTAAAACATTCAAAAATGAACATAGACAACGTCACAGATTACAAAAAAGAAACTTAAGATAATATGGTAGATCATTATACATAATACAAAGCAAAACAAAAAACAAACAAATCAATAAGTGTACATAACCATAATATTAAAAAACATTAGCAGGTAATACATTAAAATAGTCATCCAAACTATAAAATTCACTCGTAATTAAAAATTCCCTTAAATGGGACTTAAATGAATATTTTCCCTGAATTAATTTAATATTGGTAGGTAAAGCATTATACACCTTTATACAATTTAAAAGGGGGCCCTTATGAAAAAGGGATGTGTGATGATTTGGAATAACCAAATTATTTTGACCCCTAGTGTTAACGCCATTGGAGACATCGCCATTTCTAAGAAATAGATTAAAATTCGATTTTACAAATAAAGAACATGTATAAACAAACAGAGAGGGAACAGTCATTATCCCTAATAATTTAAATTTACCCCTACATGATTCTCTATACTTTAAGTTTAAAATAGTTCTTACGACTCTTTTTTGGGCTACAAATACTCTTTTTGCATTTTCAGCATGAAACCGGTACCAAAACATAATACTATAAGATATTAGACTGAACAGCTGCCATATAAAATATACATAGGACAGAGATGCTAACTTCCTGGCGCAAAAGACGAATGGCATATGATGCACTGCTAATTTTAGACAAAACATTATTAACATGTTCAGTCCACTGAAAATTACTGTCTAATGAAATACCAAGAAATTTAACAGAATGCGTCTGTTTTATGCTCTTACCTTCAATGGTGACATATAAAGACTCTAGACCAGTGTCCCGAAATACTACCAGGGCAGTCTTACCAGTATTTAGTAGAAGATTGTTATTAGTGCACCAATCCAACACACCCTGAGCTATACTAGATGATCTTTGTGACAATAAAGTTTTATCAGATGAAGAGATAATACATGATGTAGCATCTGCAAATTGATATAAAGATGTCAAGTCAATTTTCTGGTTTAAGTCGTTTGCAAAAATTAAGAACAAAATAGGTCCCAATATCGAACCCTGAGGCACTCCAGCAGAAATGGACTTATACTTTGAGTATGATTTACTGCCCCCATATCCGACATAAACTGTCATTCTCCTATTGCTTAAATATGATCTTATAAATCTATTGGCAACACCACGAATACCATAACACTCTAGCTTTTGAAGCAGTAACTCATGATCAATCAGATCAAATGCCTTACTTAAATCAAAATAGATACCAGACACCAATTGCCCCTTATCAATCTGTTCCAGAATATAATTTAGTGACTGAAATATTGCAGTGATCGTTGAATGATCTGGAAGGAAACCATGTTGTCCACTGTAAAATAATTTGTTATTTAGAAAATAATCCAAAACTCGAATATAAACAATTCTCTCAAACACCTTAGAAAAAATGGGTAAAATTGATATGGGCCTATAATTATTAATATCATTGGAGTTGCCTTTTTTATAACCCGGGATGACTTTGGCAATCTTAAGTTTATCTGGAAAAACACCACTTTCCATACAATTATTTATATTTGGAAACATGTCTAAGTATAGTTATTGGAATTTCGTCTACTCCAGTTGAGTACTTCATTGGCAACATATTGATAATCCTACTTACCTCATCAGGTGTTGTAGGTCTTAAGAAAAACGAATAAGGCACTGGCTGAATATTACAACTCATACTGTTATTACCAAGAATATAATCTAAATCAAATTGATTTGCAAATAAATTAGCAAGTACCTCTGGATCTTTAATTATTAAATCATCTTTTAAAATTTCAATATCATTAGACTTTTTATCATTAAGAGAGTTTTTAAGCAGCCGCCAAGTTGATTTTGTTATATTGCTGGAATTTGTAATAATATTATCATTATAGCTTTGTTTAAATTTGCGAATGTAGCCTTTATAGCTTTTCCTTTCAGTCTTATAGTGGACTAAAATATTTATGTCATTAGTTCTTTTATAAAGTGCATACATGTCCCTCAAATACATTGACCACTCTTTTATTTCGTCAGACACCCAACCTTGTTCTGCATTCATTTTAACTCTGGTATTTTTCACTGGAATATGAACGTTAAAATAATAATTGAAAATATTATAAAACACATCAAACATCTCTTCACAATTACCAGTTTCATTTACATTAAACCAGCTCTCATTCTCAACTGCAGTTTTAAAACTATTTACATTTTCTTCACTAAAATTTCTTTTATTACATGTTAAATCCTGATATTGTTTTTTTAACCTGTGAACATTTAAAATTAAGGCATAGTGATCAGATATGTCACACTTTATTATCTCACTTGAGTACTCATCACATGCTAAATTAGAAAAAATATTGTCTAGTTGGCTACTTGTATTATTTGTGACTCTGGTTAATCCAGTAACATTTTTTTTCAAATTATACATAGAGAAAAGGTTGATTATATCTACAACATCTTTCTCGTTTCTATCAAACTTTACATTAAAATCGCCACACACAAATAAAATTTTATTTCTACCATAAACTTCATTCAATAATCCATACATTTTTTCCAAAAATACAGTCATATTTCCATTCGGAGATCTATATAAAGAAATAACAACACCAACACTTTCACTAACATTAACCTCAGCACAGCAAAATTCACAGTCAACATCCACACCCACTACACTTGTTTCAACAGTTTGAATCATTACCCCAGACTCTGCAAAGATGGAAGTACCTCCTCCCTTGCATGTATTTCTACAAAAACTACTAATTAATGTGTATTTGTTTAGTGCATACGTCTGAATCTCCTCAGAAGTTAGCCAGTGCTCGTTAAAACACAATATGGTTGGTTTTGTTTCATACAAAAATACTTCCAGCTCATTTATTTTATTTCTAATACTCCTAACATTGAGACATAATATTTTATTAGAATTTGCTGACATATTTAAGTAGGAGGGGGGCGAAGTGGTGACGCTTCCCCTAAAAAAACAGGATTACATTCGAAGTCAACCCCAGTAGCATTACCAGACCCTAGATCTAGAACCACTGAATCGCTGTTGACGACAGGGGATGCTACATCCACCTGACTTCTGACTGACAGGCCGCTAGTCACAAAAACTTCATCATTCACGCTCAGACATGAGTTACTTGCTACGTGGTTATAACTAACGCCAGCCATGGTGACACTTTTGAGCAATATTTTAAGTGCAGAATTATAACTACACAATACATAACAACCTATAAGATTGCAAATTGAGAAGCTAGTATGTCTATAATAAAAACCTATCTTAAAATTTTCAACTATTCTGACCGATACATTGTACCGCTTTACAAAAGTGCTAGTATAACTGTAAATTTTTGAACATACACTATTAAAAACATTAATTTTTATTGAAAATATAACATTTGTAAAGCGACCCACTGACAGTAGCACTCTAAGATCAGATATATTTATAAACCTTACAAAGGATAAATCCAACGAAATAATTACATAATCACTCTTTGAACAGTTTTTTACAAAATCAAAGACGCCATTTGCCAATTCCCTAATATTTGCATGAGGTTTGTTGAAGCAGAAAACATTGAATCTTTTTAGCCGTGGATTGGTTCTGAGGCAAGCTGCCCAGTCCTTACAACTCTGGTCCCCATATATCAAGATGCTGCTTTCATTGTTCCCATGAGATGCCTTTGATGTGCGTAAGGAATGTCCGTTTTGGTCTATGTTGTTCTCTTTTTCTGTGTCTTTTATATTTGTACTATTTTTAAGAGTTGGAGAAACTATTTTGGTGCACAAACAAGAAGTTTTATTTATAATGTCACCTCTTATGTTATCCTGACATTCATGGCCATTCAAGTCATTATCTGAATACTTCTCTCTAAGTGCTGCCTTAAGCTCATCTATTTCTTTCAAAAATATATTGTTTTGAATTTCAATAGTTCTTACTGATTCAACCCTGTTACGGTTTAGCCCAAGTTGCTCCTGATAATCCTTCTTTACTTTATATATTTCGTCAGTTAAACGATCCTTGTTAGCCAATAATACTTTATTCATATCATCCAATTCTGTAATTTTTAGTTTTAATTTATTTAAACTGTCCCTTTGTTCATTGATTATTGTTATACTTTTTTTCTCATCTTCCAGAACTTCGTCTTCAAAATCTTTGGTTTTTCTTTTTAATTTTTTTATGTATATTGTTTTTTCCCTTAAGTCATTATTGAGCTTACAAACTTCTTGATCCCATTCTTGCCGAAGTTTTGTATTTTCATTGTTTTGTGTTTCAATCACAGTATCCTTTTCCATTATGATCTTTCTATATTGATCAATAATTTTTTGAACCCCATCATTCTGCAGTTCTTCTTTCATACATGTTTCTGAGCAGTATATAACATTCTCAGAAATAATTTGAATTGACTTGTACCTCTCCATGCAACTACTATGATACACCCCATAGCATACCTTACAACAAAAACTATTAAATTCCTTCTTCTTACAACACTTCAATTTAAATTCCATTTTTTGCAAAAAGAACGCACAGTGACACGAGGCAGGGGAATGTAGCCACCTACTCAATTCAGCAGCACACCACCACCACACAGCAATTTATACAGTTAAAATGGGCAAAATAGGATAAAATTAAGGCTAAACTAGCTATATTACAATTTGAACATCCGTTTTTACAACATATAGAAAATAAATATTAAAAGAATCTATTTAAGGTTGTCTCTGCTAATATACAATAATAAAGAGTATTGCTAAAACTCTCAAGAAATCTGTTCAGCTCATACTTATGGAAGCAGAGATGGATAAAAAATTATTCCCAATGACAATTAATTCACAAAATTTTATTCCCTAGTTAACAATGGGAATGAGATAAGAACAGATAAGAATAAGATAAAAATTATCACTTGGCGATAAGAACTTCAAAAATATGTATTTATTAGAGGTTTTTTTGTTATTTGGGGGTATTTAAATTAAATCAAATAGTAACATTTATGCAGGTATTTTCCACTTTTCTTGGCTTATTGCTAATTATTATACAACACCAGTTAGTTCCTTGTGTAGCACAGAGTTTTCCCTACATTTCAAGACTAGACATATGATTATTAAGTTTCACTATCACCAGAAAAAATAACAAAAACGACGAGCGACGAATACACACACTTTCATTTAACACTGTCTGTAAAACAGTCTATTGAATATTGAATGAATTGTTTATGTAAACCTGTATTAAATAATATTAGTATTCTTTAAAGTATTTCATTTTTTTTTAATTTCTAGCCTTTCGTTTATGGTTCCAACTGCTTGTGCTATATTTCCACAAAGATGGTAAGTTTCTTATGTTAGACAACTTGGATTAAGGTTTGATTTCTATAATTTAAGGGCATTTTTTAGATAGTTAAATAGTCGACTGGCATATCAAAGGTCCATTCATTTTTCTGGTATCTTTTTCCATATTTAAAATAATCTTTGTGGTTATCACTGACAGAACCACATTGTTCTAGAAAATTAATTTTTAGAATGTAGATGTAATGTTTCTTACTTGTGGAAGCAAAGGAGAATAACTCCTGCAAGTTGTTTTCCGCGCCTCTCTCAATTGTAATAATCTTGTTCACCAACTTCAAGATCCATAATTTGAGGACCCCTGGAAATCTTTACCTGAATTTTTACAATGCAGTAAATGTTTCTTTTAAATACCCACCATGTTTATGAAATGTTCTAGATTCAGGGGCCTAAGCATCCATATGCATATCATAATGCAAAATTATCAGAATCTGACAGTAAAAGAGCAACTTATTAACACCTGTCTCTATAGATATTTTAAACATGGTAATGAGATAGTTTCTTACATACTCATTACTGCCCTGTTAGTTTCATCAATAAAGAAATCCTTTCTGTGATTTCAAGTCGCCTAGTGCCTATTAACAGTTCAAATAAAAACCACAGATCAATTTGCAATTATAATTTTCTTAAATTAATAGATTTAATGTTCATATAACTTTTCAGTATACATAAAATGAGCATGCTCAAAGGAATTTAATTTAATAGGGGTTATATAAAAAGGTGTCCATACCTAGCTTACATCCTCCAGTACACATTTGGATAAAGATATTTAGATACTGCAAAATTAAAAGTGGGCCAGTCTATTCCTTTTGGAAATAGGTGGTATTGCAAAGACAGATTGCCCATGAGCTGGCAGTAGTCAGCTAGCATTCCCCCAGAATGGGCTCTAATTAATTAAATAGCAGGAGAATCTTAAGTATATATGAAATTATATCATTCGCTGACATCCCCCATTCAGAATTCCTGTTCATCAGATTCCTTATGAAATCAATCTAAAATGTATCGGATTTTTTAACTAATGTATTATTGAGGATCTGGGAAATAACTTAAGACATAAATAGGGCAACCAACAATAATTTCTAGTTTATCATGTAAATTTTTTTCCCAAAAAGCACATCGAGAGAGATATTCGATGTTAAAACTAGGATGTAGAAAATAATTTTTTCAAAATATTTTTGGTATTATATGTAGTGACTTAATTATAATTGTGCGATTGATACGCCAAGGAGACTGGAAATAAACTACCTTTAAAAGATTTTTTGGCACAATTTTTAACTCCATATGAATATTTCCCTATATTTTGTTTTTTTTTTGTCAGCGAAAAATTACTCCTTATTAATTTCGAAAAAGCTTTACAAAAATGGTTTTTCAAGGAACACTGCAATCCTAGTAACAAACGAAGTTAATTAACAAAAATAGTTTTTTGAACCTAAAATCAAAATTTCTAAAATCTAAATACATGGTATAATATTATTTTTACAACCATATTTGATACATAAGTTTTGAAACATCTCCTAGAGTCTATTTCTTAACAGACAATAAATTGAACCTTGAAATAAGCCAGTTTGATCCATTTTTTAATGCAGGGAGTAGTGAATGACTGCAGTGTTTCATAAAAACTCGTTTTCTTGATAAAACTTAAATTTTTCGAAATTAATTTACTTATTTTATTGATGCATGCCATTTTTACAATAATTTACAAAACAATACACCAATAAAACACCACGATTCAAAGATGATAATAAAAAACACTGAAAATATTCTAGCTAGTAGACATTAAAACTGTTTCTTAACAAGACAAACTATAATTGAAAGCATCCAACCTGTTAGTACTAAAATAGCCATAATGTGCATGATGAAATGCTATGTTGAACAATGAACTATTAAGAGTTCTATACAGATTATTAAGACATATATTTTGTAACAGTGGCATCAGCAAGTTTTCTTCGGTTTTCCTGAATGTCATTAATTTCTTTTGCTATCAAATAATAGCCTGTATTAAATAAACTATATAAATATTTATACCAGCTTTATATGAAAGGCTGCACAAAAATCTGAGCTGCTTTGCCTGAATCTCCGCCAGATTACATTGACAATATAGTGCCCAAACTATTGAGGCATATTCTAAATCTGAGCGAAATCACTGAACAGTAGAGTAATTGAAAGGTATTAAGACAAAAATATTTGCTATGTCTAGTAATGGGTTTCATAAATCTAGTTGCATTATTTTACTAATATGACTGCAGAATATAAGTTGACTGTCCAGTAACACTCCCGAATTCCGAATCTCTAACAGAATCCAGTTCTCTTTATGCTTTACATAAATGAACTCTATTACTTTTTCTTTTCTGAAAAATGTATTCTTTATGCCAATGACACAACCCTTGTAACTTCTGCTGTTGACCAACAAGACCGAGATAATAAAATTACATCACTTGAGCATGAATAAGGAGAAGACACAAAGGGTGATAATCACCAGTATCAACAAAGTTAATACTGGGAAAAGTGTGAAGCTGCTTGGTGTGACTGTGGACGATGGTCTTTCCCGGAAGGAACATATCGATAAACTATTTCGAAAGTTATCTTCAAGTATTTTTCTGGGAGCGTACTACACTCTCTTTTATATCCATGTAGACCATGGTGTCATTTTATGGGGTAATAATCATCCATACTATTGGGAATGCGACGTATAGAGAGCATTGCCAACCACTTTTCATTCGTCTGAAGATTTTGGCATTCTTCAAATCCCCAAAAAAGAACACTTATATAACTCCATCAGACTTTCATCATCATTATAATACCAGACATGCTAACTAGTTGGCTGCCATAAACTTAAAATGGCAACAAGGGAACTAAATATTCCCCAATTTAAAGTAATGACTAAAAGAGTGCTAATCGAGCATACTTTTTAGGACATCAATGAATACATAACTGCTAATATTACTATATAAAGCATTGCTTCTTATTACCTTCACTTATATGTATTTGTCAATAAGTTGTTTGTTTAGGTAAAGTTGTTAATGTATATTTCTTTTTATATTGGACATTCTCTGTCTTTTATTAATGTTTTGGATTATTTACTTTTACTATTTTACAGTATAATATAAGGACGTGTGTAAAACTTTGTAAGTTGAAACATTAAAGATTTATCTATCTATCGAATCAAGGAAAGTGTCAGTAAGATTATATTGATTTCGGTTAATATTATGCTTCCAACCAAAAGATACGTAGAAACATTTTTCACAATTCAAGTCAAGCCATTTGTTTTTGACTAGAGGAACAGATTATTTAGATCTTTTTACAGATAATCAAATTCACAGATATTGTCTGTTGGTCAGTACAACTTTAGGTCATCAGCAAATAAAAGATCTCTGAATGGCCAATCACATCTCCAATATCATAAATAAATAGGTTAAAAGATGGTGATCCACAGGGAGAATCTTGTGGAACTCTTGAGTATACATGAATTTATTTAGAAATGTAATTGGCCATGGGAACAAATTGGTTGCAATCAGTCAAAAAAACTATCCATCTAATCATTTGCAAAACAAAGCCCAAAGTTCGGAGTTTATGTACAAGTAAATGTGCAACCTGTAAACCTTTCTGAAAAGCGCTCAACAAATACTGCTCTTAAGTCAGTAAGTTAGTTACTTCCCTGAAAAGAAAAACCATGCTGTTCATCCACCAGTTCATTTTTTGCAAACCATGAAAATAAGTCGACAACTTGTCAGAGAACTTTAGGATAGCTAACTGAATGCAGATTTCTTTAATAATGTTATTACAACTTGTACTGGCTCAGGCAACGACTACACTGATTTCCCTGCTAATTCAAATAGCAAAACCTACAATTTTCGCAAAGGCAACTTTCCTCTGCTCTGTCAACTCATATGCGAAACCGACTAGAACTTTCTAAACACGACTTCTAATGTTAACAAAGCAGTTTCAGATTTTTATGACAAAATATTTAGTTTGTTTGACTTGTCGGTCCCTTTATTTCGCCCTCGGCTCGTACATAAATATTCATACACTGGATGGTACAATGGTGAAATCATGGGGGAAAAAATTAAGGAAAAGGCTCGGTTGCATAGGAGTATTACAATGCATTTAAGCAACTGAGGTTATCGGTGAAAATAAGAATCAACACTGCATATAAATATTTCATGTTACAAACTGAAAATTCATTAATGCTCGCCCCAAAGGTTGGAGGTTTGACAGAAGAGAAATAAATCAAGGATTCCAAGCTCTATGATGAATAATGATTCCATTATCGAGTCCCCTGAGACTATAGTCAACGTGTTCGCTGATTTACTCAAAGGTGTGTATGTGGCTTCCTCTCAACACAGTGATGCTTAATCAGTTTATGTCTCTCCTCAAAATGTAGCAATTTATTCCATAGCAGCGATATTTTGAAAACCCTAAAAAAAAAAGAAACCGCAGGACCCGACAAGGTTCCGTCTTTTCTCATAAGAGATTGTGCAACTGTGTTGGTCAGACCACTGCAGATATTGTTTAACCTATCCATTCGGTCTAACACATTTCTTGACAGTTGGAAGCATGCTACAATCTGCCCAGTATTTAAGGGCGGTGACTCTGCTCATGTTCATAATTACTGTTCAATCTCCATTATGTTCAACTTCTCAAAGGACTTTGAGATGTGTATTTATGACAAAATTTTCAATCAAGTTAAGCACCTTATATCTCCGAATCAACATGGATTCAATCACTCAAGGTCTACTGTCACAAACTTGGCTTCATTTCTGCAAACTGCTTATCAAACTATAAATCAAAGTCTTCAGCTCGATGGTGTTTATACAGACTTCTCGGAGGCTTTTGACAAGTTGGACCAAGGACTACTGATTAATAAATTTTTACAAATGGGTTTTCGTGTTAATCTTGTTAACTTCTGTGCTTCCTACCTGTTTAATAGGACTCAATATGTTGAATACAATGGTTTTCGATCGTGAGAGTACATTGCCTCGAGTGGAGCCCCCCAGGGTAGTAACCTTGCACCCCTCATATTTTCCCTGTGCTATTAGGAGCCATGGCGACTGCTTGCGGCTTCAACAGGATCTCGACAGTATCTGAGATTGGTGCACACAGAACCGCTTACCACTAAATGTCCAAAAATGTAGGAAGATGTCCATTTCGCTATTGCATCATGAGATACATTTCAATTACACACTAAATGGAGCAGCCCTTCCTGATTGTGAAACTGTTAGGGATTTGAGCATCATCGTTGACAAAATATCTTTCAACCAGCATATTGACGAGGTCACTTGATCAGCATTGAAGTCTCTTGGTTTAGCTGTGAGGTCTACATCAGAGTTTGTTAACTCTAGTAGTCGCATAATTATTTATAATTCATTTGTAAAGTCTAAACTACTATACGCGGCTCCGGTGTGGTTTCCTACTTACGGCATATACATAGTTAGACTGGAATCTGTCCAGCGCAGATTTCTTAAATGCTTATCATACAAGGAGGATGGTGTCTATCCAGTAAGGGGGTTCAATTACGAATTGCTCTTAAATCGATTTAAATTTATATCACTAAAAATGCCACCGTTTGCACTAGTCTGCTGTTTTTATATAAATTGTGCAATAATCTAATTGACTCCCCAAATCTCTTGTCTCAACTCAACTTTTTGATTTCCCAAATAAATTCTCGGAGGCATCAGATATTCTACCTGCCAATAAGCTATACTTAGAAGGCATCTCTTCATGGCGTGTGTGTGGATTAATTCAGTCAATTACAAAATAGATATTGACTTGTTTAATATACGTACTCAGAACTATAAATCTAAAGTAATTCTGTGTTTGAACTCAACTTAAGCATATCTGATGCAGGGCTGTCTGAGTTCTAGTTTGCCTGTGCTAATACTCGGATGTTTTTGGTTATCTTTAAGTTTTTTTTCTGTTTTTAGTTATTTTTAAGTTTTTGATATTTATTTATTTATTGTTTTTTTGTTTTTGGGTTGGGTTCTTGGGATTTGTTAAGTATCTATTTGGATTTTTTTATCAGCCCTATAGTTTAAATATAGCTATCTTAAGGAAAATTGAATTGTAAATAGGTATTACTGTTTATTGTTTAGTTTATCAGCTGTATTTGAATTGTCTTTGTATTGGGATTTAATTCCTGTTAGACAATAAATATTTTGAATTTTGCATTTTTTGAATTTCTACTTGGTTACGTGCTCCCTGTTATCTGATTTAAGTATAGGTTGCAAAAAACTTATTTGAACATTCTAAGTTCAAGATGGAATATCTCAGTGAGTTTAGGGGGAAATTTTATATGACAAATTAGTATTACTTGTACTGAGGCGTAAATTTAATATTCAGTTATTCTCCTTTTTAGTTCCATGAAGACCACAACCCTGGCCTGGATAGAACCGGAAGCGTTCGAAAAAATGAAGAAAAATTGCGGAGAGAAAATTCCTGAAAGAGTTTACTTCAACAAGGGCCTTTAAATACTATCGAGACAATAAAAAATCTGCGAATTTATTTAGGGCAGCTCTGGCTTAGTAATAATTAGATAATAATTCGGCAATACTTTCAAAGATGAAGTATACGTAACAATAATTATTGTAGTAGTAGTGATTCTTGATTCTTAATATTTTTTCCTCAGTTTTTTTGGGGGTGTACTTATACTTTTGTCCTTATATTGATATTATTTGTTATGCCTTTTTTTTATCTTGCGGTGATATGTTTTTCCTGTTTACGGCTAGACATATTTATTGCATTATATGGAGTTTATTGATTTCTATGAAAATGTAATGGTCAAAACCACATATTTGCATAAATTAGGCGCTTTTATTTAGTACAGTAGTCCAAAAAGCGGAGCCATTTTTTTGGTCGGACTTCAGTAAGAGTAAGACTTTTTTTATATTGTAGGTCTCTGAGAGCTCTTTTGAACTAGGTAAAATTACTGAGAATGTCAGATTTAGCAAAGAGCCACTGCATATGTAACATACATACTTTTTATCCTGATAATATGGTGAATGCAATATTCTGCCTACATCTTAAACGATTTAAAATGGTGCCATTTTTAACATTTTTTTTCAATATGCTTGCTACAGAACCACTCCGAAAATATCCTGAATATTGAAAATTCCATTCAAACTGGTCTCACATCCTCCTTTTTTGAAGTCGGTTAAAAAATGTTTTTGCCAATATCTGCTAAAATATTAGAGCAGGATAGCCTGTACAAAAATGGTCCAGGTGATTTTTGTTCCTAAATACTATAGTTTCTGAGACAACTCCATGGGAATCTTTTTTCCACTGGCATCTCCTGTCAAGTTAATCTGAAATTAATTGTGAACCTGTCCCAGGATCGAGTTCAGAAAAATTCCACCAAAAATTGTTTTTTGATGTTTAGAGATTAATTTATAAGGGAAAATCCACGTTTAGAATATATATTCAATTAAGAAATTGAATTCAATTCCTGTTTGATTTCATATTGAAAACACCCGAAAAAAAAATAGCTTCAAGAAAAGTCGCGCTACAAAAACAAGTAATTTTTGTATTAAGATGACGATTTAACAATTTAACAAAGTAAGGTACGTTTATTTAAATGTTTGAGATTTTTAATATCAAAAACTTAATTTTTTTAAAATATGAAAATATAAACTAAGATGGTGTTTTTCTGTCCTGAACTGTCTTAGCCCCATGAGTAGAGCATTTGATTTGTACTGCTGGGCTTGGATTCCAAGTCCGACGGGCGCCTTTTTTTTTCTAACAAAACCTGTAATTTTTTAATGTAATAGTGTTTTAAATATCGGATTTTTTTTTGAAATATTTTGTTCGACATAAAATAGTGTATCTATAAAAAAAAAACAATAAAGGTAAACTCAAGTTTATGCCACCAGCTTAATTTTAGTAGATTTTTCACACATTCCAAGTTATGTGTTATGAACTGTTTTTTAATAATGCAAGTATCCACATCTATCCTAGTATCGTTATTTTTATCAAAAAGTACTAATATTTGTAGTCCTGTGTTAAACATCAAAATAGTATATTTTATTAGGAGTCTGAAAATATGGATGCGCGCTTGACAAATTCTCGTGTGTTCTCTGAAAACAACGTAAAAACCAAATATAAAAAAAGATATGAAATAAGCTTGGAATAGATTTATTTTCATAACAGTTATATACATATATATATATATATATATATATATATATATATATATATATATATATATATATATATCTTTAAAATGTAACTAGCCTAAGAATAATGAAAACTAACTAACTGTTAATAATAACATCCCCAACTAATTATGTTTTTAATTTGTTATTATTAGTGATAATGTTTATTGTGCAAGTCGTATTGTTGCACAGGTTTAGTCCTTTTGTCATTTCATTTTGTAGAACTGAAGTTATTGAACCTTACTGTTTGCAAATGGTTTGGTTTTTTTTTGGACTAATGGCGCAATTTTGGTATTTTGCGAGTGAGAAGGGTTACACACTTCTGCTACATTGGAAGAACGCCATCCTCCGTGCGCTTTCCACCAACATGGGGGCCGAGGAACGTCTTGGTCCATGTCCAGAGGGATTTTTTAGTTTTAGGTATTGCGTAACAAGTTTTGGAATACCACTGTGTTTTCAAACAAGTATAATAAAAAAAGAATAATTTTTGGTATAATTTGGTAGTATAAATTTAATTTCCCGACATGGTCACAATTCCAGATTTTCTTCATGACAGGAGATTGTCAGTGTCAGAAAATTTGCTATAGTTTCCGATCGATATATCTCGGCTACTATCATATTTAGGAAAACATTATAAACACCATTTTTGTTCAGGATATCCCATCTTCATTTTTTACATTTATTGAAAATAACCACAGAAATGTATATTCAATGTTAATTACAAGAAAACAATTTTTTTTTGTTTAATACTGCTTATTGGGAAAGATTGTAACGTATTTTTTCCCTAACGATCTGGTGTAGAAAATATTACAACCCAGCTCTCTTTAGGAACACTCAAAATTCTAGGGTCTTTATGGCCGCTAGTGGCAATATCATTTCACTGAAGTTAATAATTCAAATGATATATCCTGAAACAAAATATAAATACATTGTTTATTTTACTACCATTTTTTATAGTTTTTATGTGCACATTTTTAGCTTTACACAGTCATAACAATTTTAGGTTATCATAGTTATAACATGCTGGGCAACAAATATTGTACTAAACTTTTCTATAGTAATATTTAAGTCATAACTCAAATTACTTTTTATAGCAATATTGTATCAAGAAAAATTATACTTTTTTGTAAAGAATAGTTGATATTTTGAGCAATAATGATTTTTTAGATATTTTACTCTGTTGATTTTGACTATTTATATCTTTTTGTTATAATTTATTGTTTTAGTAATGTAGGCTTATGAATAAATCTTTTTAAAAAATATATTTCGTTTTTTATGTTATTTATCTATTTATTTAATTGATTTAACATTCTACATTTACTATTCATGTTCTACTAGCATATATATATATATATATATATATATATATATATATATATATATATATATATATATATATATATATATATATATATATATGATAGTATGTTTTCATTCCACTTACACCAACGTCATAACAAGAAAATGATCCTTGTTTGGAACATGTTCTGCATCACAGCAGACACAATGATATATATATATATATATATATATATATATATATATATATATATATATATATATATATACAGGGTGACCCAACATCACAAAGCTCAATATAGCTCCGACATCGTACGCGATGGAGAAAAAGTATCCAAAAGTTGTAGCAAGCTAATAGCTGCATAGTCTAAATTGTTTTCCCATGTACGCAGTGGCCCAAAAAACAGTTGGATGACATGTATTTTTGTGAAACACTCTGTATATTTTTGCATTTATAAATGTAAAGAAAACCAAGGTTCTAGCACTGAAATTTTTAAACATACAAAAAATTCAATTTCAATAGCATTCATACCGTACGGATCGATTCGGTTCACCCGGCTCTGTACTGTGTAAAGTTTTTTCCTTTGTTGGAAAAATTGCCAGTGAGGTGTATAGGGCTGTGATACTGCTATCTTCGACAGTGAAGCCTAGTAAATCTTCCAAGGTGACGAAAATCTCATCCGAGATGAAGTCGGAAAAAATCCTCCGCCTAAAAAAGGAAAAAAATCCTCCGCCTAAAAAAGGAAAATTTTCGCTTAAAAGAATATCTGAAAAGCCTTAAGGAAAAGAATCGTAGCCTTACAGAGAGGCTCGATAGGCTAGAATCACTTCTTGTTACACAACAAGAAGGAAAGCAGACTCGGCAGCGACACACAAGGGAACAACAAGCTACGGCCGAAACAACAAAAACTAAGAGGAAACGAGTAAAATCCCCCCCAGCAATGAAAACAGTGGGTCTATGGAGACAAGTGAGATAAAAAGTGTAGTTCCCAAAGAGATGCCAGCCCCGAAAATCCCCCCGGTCATGATCGAAGACGACGGGACCTGGACAGAAGTCCATAGGGACATCAAATTCGCGAACATTGGCTTTAATAAAGCCAAGGCATCCGACTCGAGGCTTCAAATATACCACAGGCCGCTGACCCATCATCTAAAAGAAGCAAACCGACCTTACCACGCATATCAATTTCCTGAAGATAAGAGGACTCATGCTGTAATCCGCGGATTACACATGAACACCCATGTGGTAGAAATTGCCTAGAAGCTACAGGACTTGGGTATCCCTGACGCCAGCGACTAGAGGACTACTAAAAAGCCCGTGCCTCTGTTCCTCTCACGTATGGATCCACATCCTTCGGATACGTTTCTAAATCCCATCTTATGAAGCTGAAGAGGACTGAAAACAACTTATTAGGATGGCCGCTGATGCCCGATGGTTTATCAGGAATGAGGACCTGCAGTGTGACCTTCATTGGACACCTATTGAAGACTTCATGCGGCAAAAGGCCACCCGAGTCTTCAGAGCAGCCGAAAACCACCCTAATGAAAACCTACGTGACCTGGTAGACTATGATCCACTAGCTCCGATTCGCAACAACTGGACAAGGTACAGGAGACCTAGACACGGGCTCCTGCACTAATATATTCAAGAATGGACGTGGGCAAATCATGCACCGGCGTGAGTTGCAGCTGAACCTGAGGTAAAAGAGGAGGATCACAGGTACCCCAACTGACTCCGGCGTGAGCTGCAGTTGAACCTGAGGTAAAAGAACACCCCACCTCAGCCTCAACACTGCAGGATCACGGAACAGCAGTGTCGCTGAGGGCCTAGAAGAGGACCCAGAAACAAAGACCACCAAGCGTATTGGACGGAAGCACACTGGCAACGGCAGACTGGGCAGACGAAGGGTAGCGGAGAAATATATCAACCTGGTAAGACGACACTTTTCTTTATTAATAATCTCTTTTATTTTAGATGTCTACAAGTATCGAGAGGTGGCAAAAACATCCTGCCAAGCGAGGACCTCCTCACCCTCACCCCACGACACAGCGAGGACCATGTCCTTTATAGGAACTTCTCCAAGAAGGATGGCATCAACCCCATCGAAGGATCCTTGGCTAGTCCAATGATGGTCCATCTGATGGGGGCCCGTTGGGGTTTAGTGGGTATTCTTGACTCTGACAGGTGAAAACCTGATAGAGCATCGAGTCCCACACTGTTTTCCCTTCTACCAAAAGGGAATTCGTGAGTAAAAGCATTCCCCATCGTCATAAAAAATATCCGAGCTTACTCAATGTTTAGATCTCGTGGAGTAAAGATCCCTGAAGATGTCTCGTGCAATCGAAGGCGAAACGTCGGATGGTAATTTCATTTATAATTATTATTTATATCTACGCATGTAATGAATGTGACTTTTTTTGACAATTTATCAACGAAATTTTGATTTGATTCGTGTGAAAAAATATGAATGATGACGCATGATGATAAAACATCCAACGGATCGGCAGTAACAAGTAATGTAAAAAAAGGCTTCGGTAAACTATGTTGACACTCTTAAATCTTGTTTATTTTTGTTTCTTTTTGTTTTTATCCACCATTCTAGCAGCCCAAATTGAGAAAATGTGTGGAAAACTCTCATCAGCTCTCAAAAATTACTTTCAAATGTGGTTATTATACAAATTAAAGGTAATTTTGATTTCAAATATCTTTCAGACTGTTCCCATCGCCATGCTTGATTTCAATTTGATTCGCGGCGTTGCAATTTTCATAATTAAAGAAATACATATGTGATGCTATACATATAACTAATTTTTCTTATAACAAAACTAATATTTAATAAAAATGCGGATTAGGTAAGGTTAGGATTGGTTAGGTCTCCAGTAAAGAAAGCGTGCGGTAGCGCGCCAACTGAATTTCGAGTCTATATTGAAAGGGAGATGTTTCTGCAACAAAACCTATATTGTTAGGTGAATCTGTCCCGTTAATGTTAGGTTAGCCCAGGTTCGTCAACAAAACTTTCATTAAAACTATAATAATAACAATAAATAATTACAATTGTTTTGTCTAAATAATTTTCAATTAGTAATTTCATAACAAATTGGTAAATTTTTCGTTTTAAGGCTGTCAAATTGTGAGGGAGTGTGATTTTTAATTAATTTTTTTTTAGGAAAAGTCTTGAATTTTCTGCAATTTTTTTTTTGAAATGTAATATTATTACAAATGGATACTTTCTGGAAAAAAATAAAATATGCAAAAATCGTCTGTCAGGACCCATAAAAAAATAATAAAACTTGCTATGTTTCTATTTGATTTGCCAGTAATTATCCAGGTTCTGTTTTATAACTTGGGTCGCTTTCAGACAATTTTGCCATTGTTGCATTTTTTGCTGTAAATACTGCGGTTTTTTATAACGTAATCGATGTATTTCGGGGCAAAGTCCAAAAAGTTCTTGCATCTTACAATTGTTTTCACTTGATTGCATTTTTGATTGCACCTAAACTGCAAAACTAAAACCAGTTAAAATAGTGTCGTCTTGTCACCCAGACAATTTTGTGACGTTTTATAGATGCTAAGAAAATAAATTTCGTAGCTATAGGCATTCCGGGGGGGTTTTTTATGGTTAAATGTAATTTCCATCTTTATTAAAAAAAATCGCGTATATGTATGTAGCTGCAAACAATATATATTTACAACAGGTCAAGAAATTATTAAAATCCACCTGAAAATATTGTAACAAGATTTAAAATGCTTCGTCAAACTGATCTTCGTTTAAGAGGCTTTTCTCTGGTAAGTCAAAATGGGAACAATTTACGATCATATAGCTAGAGCGGTGCTAGAGAGTGCAGAAGTGGACGTTTTCTCTTGACAATGTAAGATAAAGTACCTACCTCTAGGTATTCAGTTTTATGTAGCACTGTTATTTTTTTTTATTTTGCATTTCTGACGTTCTGACTATGGCAATGTGGTGATTAGTGAAATTCCTTATACCTTAGTAATAGTCCACAAAATATTATTTACTACTTTAGACGAAAGTCTAGTCCAAATTCTACGTCATATGCTATTTTGTCAGTATTTTTTTTGCTTTATGCACTCTTAGGCCTTAAATCATGAAATTCTAACAATAAAAAGTGACAAAGAAATGATGGGCAGGTTTGTATGTTTAATTTACCACGTTTCGGTTTCGATATCTCCAATCGTCATCACTGCACTTAAATCTGGAAATCTCCAAATATCTCAAAATTCGCTCATTAAATTTTTTTATACATTTTTTAAATTACAGCCAGGGGTAAATTTTGTAACAATGCCAAGTTTACGGTTTTTCAGTAATTAATAGGGACTTTTATTTTTTAAATGGAATATCCTGTATTTTGGTTTGCCGAAGTCAAAGCCTACTTGATTATTCGCCTAAAAGACGTAATCGTCGCGAAACGAATCGCAGGAAGAACAGGAGCCTCTAAACTACGCGGACGAATCAACAAATCAGCGAATTGTGTATAGCAGGCCTTAGACACGTTTAATTCCTAAATTCTACCGATTTTAAGTGAAGGATCATTTTGTAAAAGTTATTAATGTTAATTGTTCAACTGAACGGAAACCAGACGTCGACGTCAAATTTTAAATAATTGAAATTCTGATGATACTGTGTTATGGGGAGCGAGGAAGAACATTGCAGCAAGTTTATGAAATATTTAATTAATTAATATTAAAGTCTACTGTGGTACAACATTTCGACAAAATTCAAATGCAACATAATATTAATTTTCAGATTCAATATCAGATTTACGGAATATACCATTTAAAAAACTAAAATTGAAAATAAACCTAATTTATTAGAACTTATTAAGCAATTCAGCACTCATAAATCGGTTTTGAACGTTGCCTAACTATTTTTTGTATTATACGTATACCACCGCAAGGGTGCTTCCTACCCCATGTTTTGTTATATCTCTGCTTTCTGTTTCTGTTTGAATGAGTATTTTCAACTCAGGGAGAGATATTATCGGAGAAGAGAAACCTAAATAAAAGCAGAAAATTTGAACATCCTTATCTTTTTGCAGAATAAAAATTTGTTTTTAATTTTTAAAGATTTTTTTGTGTTTATTCGCTTATAGTTACCACCATTATTATTTAATCTTGTTTGATCATTTGCTGCTTTATATACTTATATGTGTTTTTGTTCGTTTATTCCCCATAGTATATATTTTTTGTTGTTTTTCATATATTATGTATGAATATTTTTTTATTTCAAAGATTTTTTTTAAATAAAAAGTAGGTATAGGTGGAACGTGGGCACTTAATATGTCAACTATAAGTAAAATACACTGGTCAACAATTGAAGTGGATATTTAAGAGTTCTCTAAGTATTATTCATTATTTTTGAAAATAAAAAAATCCTGTTAATGCAAAATAAATATTTATTCATTAACATTATGTTACAGCAAAAAAAAGACGAAATCTTGACTCGTCGGTGAAGATGCAATGCCTCCAGTCTTCAAAATTCCAATCACTGTGTTCTCTCGCCCACCGGTATCTGCATGCACGCTGCTCCCCTGTCAACCGAGGGTGTGTAGCGCGTCTTCTGGCTCTTAAGTTACATGCGTGCAACCTTCTTCTGATCGTTTGACCACTTATGACTCTTCCAGTGGTTTGCCTAAAGACGCTGTTAATTCTTGAAGCAATAAATGTTCGGTTTCTTCTTGCAGTCAAGACAATAAAACGGTCTTGGGCTGGGGTTGTGACTCGTTCTCGACCTCCTCCATACGTGTAGGCTGCAGAGCCAGTTGTCGTGTACCGATTCCATGCTCTACTTACAACACTTTGCGACACATTCAGCCGCGCAGCGACTTCTTCTTGACACAGACCCTCACGTAACCAACGTACTAATTGCTTGAGTTGCACCGCTTCTAATCGTCGCAATGGCATGTTGTTAACGAAAATAAACTGACTTAATGCTAACAATAACAGGAATGAACTCACTACATATACTTTTGTACTACTAAAACATTATCATTTTGAAACCACATTCCTAAATTGTTTTTGTGAAAAAGATAAAAACAACGATAAATAAAACTTGCATATAAAAAATCTTCGCAATACACAGTGGTCCTTAACAGTATACAAAGCGACCTTTTTTAACAATATTTTAAATACAAAAATAAGGATAATTAAAATTATCCACTTCCATTGTTGAGCAGTGTATATCACTCTACTATGTATCAACGAAGATGATATCGTTTCAATAGTAATATCGATAGTATCTCTTGGGACTATCCGAAACTATCGATAGGCCTGACTATAGTATCCGACCACTAAACAGCGATAGATAGCGATCAGTGGCGTATTTAGAACGCCTTCCCGGGGGAGGCAAACATTTATAATTGGAGACTTAAAAAAAAGGTCATTACTTTTTGTTCATAAAGTTAATTTGACAATGTCAGTTTTGTTTATTTCCAAAAATGGATAAAGAATTGAAATTTTAATTATATTGGGTAATGGGGATAGAATGCGAAACCTGCAAGATGTTTGTAACATTTTTAATGACAAATATCCTAACACAAGATTCAATAACTAAAACTACCTTAAATAAAATTGACAAAAAATTTCGTGAAACTGGATAGGTAAAATTTGCTGTACGATCTGGCAGACCTAAAAGCACAACCGATGCTGATAAGGCCCTGAATGTTTTAATCAGTTTAGAAGAAAATCCGCACCTTTCTACCAGAACATTAGCGAGAGAAAATGACGTCTTACACAAAGTATCTTTGGTGCAAGAACTCTGGAATGGAAAGTTAACAGGCATAATTGTTGATATTGGGCCAGGGAAAATCTACATTGGATACGTGAAATCATAGCCAATTTCCCCAAAAGAAAAATGTTTGGTGTTGTATAAAGGATGCAAAAATAACCGGTCCCTTCTTCAGGGAAAGCACTAACTGGAGAAAGATATTTGAATCTTTTAAGGACCGAAATTGTCCTAGCTATTGCAGAACTATTTTCGAATAACCGTAATCCATACTTCACCTGCTATATTAAATATTTAAACCTGATTTTTTTAGGTAATGATGCACCAAATGATAAAATGTGGTTTCAGCAGGATCGTGCTTCACCGCATTTTGCTCGGATTGTTCGGGAATATTTAGAAAATGATTTTTTTGTAACATGGATTGGTCGTAGGGGTACAATAGAGTGGTCACCTCGGCCTTCTTGACTTCTTTTTGTGGAAACACCTTAAAAATGTGGTGTATAAAACTAAGCCCAATGACCTCGAGGATTTAAAGAAGAGAATAGAAATCGAATGTAAACTTATCAAGGAGGCTGGCATTCTTGTTAATGTATTAAATGTTTTCTCACAATATTTGGCCTACAGTCACGAAGTAAATGGATAACATGTTAAGCACCTTACTTAGTTTCATTTATTTATTGTGTGTTGTATGAGGTATTTCTTTTTTATATTTTATTGTTTCCGTTGTTTACAACCCACTTTTATAAAGGCAAGACGCAGTTTTCTCTTGCTAGTGTTTTAATTGCAAGAAAGCAAAACATAGATCATCTTTTACCTTTCCAGCTTCACGAATTTTTTTGTTAATTTTACTTACGATAGATTTAGTTATTGGATTTCTGTTAGGATATCTGTCACCTAACCTAACAGAAAGGTTTGTCTAGATGGTCACTTTTAAATTAATAATATTGGTGTAGGTAAAAGTTCCAAGTAATGAAACGTTTCTGTCTTACACAGCAAGTAAGGGAGAAAGCAAATATTCAGATCCAAGTATGCAAGAATATGCAATGAAATATGAGGCCAGGTTGCCAGAAGAAGAGGATGCACAAACAGGTAGGTTTATAAACCAATACGGGACGAATCAAACCCACATCAGAAAAATTAGGAAATTAAAAGAAAAAAAACCTTCTGTATATTATGTATTTTTCTGCCAAAGAGTACTACACAACTGATTACATACCCACATGGAGAATTAAACATTATTAAGAAATAAAATAATTTCGGGTTTTTTATTATTTAATTAATTTACTTGTTATTTCTTTATAAGAGTTTGTGGACGCCCTCTTTTGTGGTGGCCCCGGGGCGAGTGCTTCGGTTGCCTCGTTGTTGTCACTAGTTTTTTGATCATTACTACTCGGTGGTTTTAAAGTATTATCTGTGGGTAGAAAGACAGGAAAATTAATAGTTTTTTGTATTCTAAATCGACTTTCGAGTCCAGGACTAACCGACCTCGCGATCCCGCCCCCCCCCCCTTGCCCCAAACCCTAACTGTCGTATTTTAACTTTAAATCTTTGTAGTCACCTGAGTTACATTTTTGTGGTTATTTCTCTAAACGTGTTTAGATGATCAAGGAAGTGCCTAATTTACTTCAGACATTTAAGTAATATGTCAGGTAATCCCTGTAGACTCTGGGTGCGTGTATTAGTCGTGTGCGTGACCTTAGGTGTCTAGTCCTACAAACCTATTTTCGATCCTGCTTTACTATTATCATAACCTTGATTGCTATTTTTGATTAACAAACGTCCGCTAGTCCGATACATCCGGTTACGGATATATATGTATATATTTATCTCTAAAAATCTCATTTAAAAAACATTTTGCTATTTAAATGTTAGGAATACTAGACGTTTTTTTAGACAGCTGCGAAAATATTTCTTTAAAAAAAATTACAGTAAAAGTTACAAGAAACTGTGAAACCCGTATCTAAAAATTTTAAGCAGTTCAGACGTTACAGAAAAAAAAAACAATTTTTTTTGGAGCTGTCACAATATTTTTTCAAAATAAATTACTCCCCTAAAAGTTACATCGAATTTTGAAAATCTTATTTAAAAAATTTAAGCAGTTAAAAAGTTAAAAAAAAACAATTTTTTGTGCAAATTTCACCTCGTAATTGCAACCCCCTGTATATATTCCAAGACCTTTTCTAAACCGTCCATTTTGTGTATCTTTCTGAATACTTTCCGGCGCCGTAACCAGTTTTCCGACCACAAACGCCTACTTTTTTATTTGAAAAAAATCAGTTTTTCTCAAAAATTAAATTCTTTAGCGCGTAAATGCACAAACATACATCAAAGCGATAAAAAATATCAGAGAAATATTTGCCATAAAACACACATAAAAACCAGAGATTTGTCAAATTTCGGCAAATGATTCTTGGATTGTTTTCTAGCCATGAAAGCTAGCTTCAAATTAGATTTTTTGGCTCTAAAAGTAGTAGTTTTTCATGTAGATGCGCTATAGCATAATTACTTGGTCAAAAAAATATCTTTTATAGGGTAATTAAACCTTCAACTTTTTTTTTGTAATATTGGATGGCCAAAAAGTAGAAATATCTGTCAATTTTGTTGCCATAAAGTAACCAAATATATTCTAGTAAGTATTGAAGTTAAATTATAGTAAGAATAATTTAATCAACAGAATTTTTAATCAACAGAAATTGAGGTCAGAATATGGTCAATAAGCAGGCATTTTTTCGCAAATGCCAACCAAACATATTTTAGCAAGTATTTACGTTAAATTATAGTAATAATAGCTATATAAGAATGCCAGATTATGA
Organism: Kuschelorhynchus macadamiae; assembly: GCA_030620095.1. Taxonomy (NCBI): domain Eukaryota; kingdom Metazoa; phylum Arthropoda; class Insecta; order Coleoptera; family Curculionidae; genus Kuschelorhynchus; species Kuschelorhynchus macadamiae. Next base: position 3,860,658 of record JAUTXW010002195.1, on the reverse strand, counting down.
CATTTTAAGACAACAACAATTACGAGGAAAAAATATGACTTTTATTATCATATTTTTGTTTCAAAATTAAACTAAAATTGGGTAGTTTTATTTCGCTTATTTTTGCTATAATATTGCCAAAAAATGTCACTTTTTCAAATTCACGTTTATAACCTATAAAACCATATTTAAACCACACTGAAGATTTACTTAGAAACACGAAATATAAATTATTTACCGTACAAAATGTCTAATAAAAAGTTTAAATATTCCACCACATATTAAAAAAACGACGACTTGGGGTAATCGTCGTTTAATTATGTTACGCTGGCTCCTGGGTCTTCTTATCGAATACTAAAGGCGAATCAAGTAGGCATTTTTATTGGTAAAATTTTAATAAATGTTGCTACATTTTGGCTACATTTGAAAATGATTGCCATTTGATAAATATTTGCTTACAAAGTGGTCAATTTCAAGGAATATTTGCTTAAAAAATAGACCAAAACTTTTTATGATCCGCCATGATTGAAATTAAAATTAAACTAATTTCCTAGCAGCCATTACTTGACCACTTTAAAAAAACATATTCTCCCTACCTATGAGAACGTATTTTCATGTATGTTTCTACGTTATGGACTCTTTAACTAATTTTCTTAGTAAAATATATTTCCGAACTGAAAAAAAAAATAAAAAAAAATTTAGAAAACGAAATTTTTAGTTTCATGAAGGAGAGCGTGTTTCACATGCCTATCTTAGATTCTTTTAACAGTAAAAGTTCCTACGCAATTGTTTTTTGTCCCCATCAACCGTCAAATGAATATTTTAAACAATAAGTCATAGTGTATGTATTTCTACGAAACCATCATTTTTTATCTTTGCATTTCCTCTTGGCTCATAAGTTCTTACTGATTAGCTCTGTTAATACTATTTCTACATAATTTGAAACAATAGATGATTTATCATATAAATGAAGAAAAGGCAAAAATGAGGAATTATTTAGCTAAATTTCGGAAAAAAATGTTACTCAAATTTCGGCTAAAAAAACAAGACAGAATTCAGCTAAAAAAGCTCGATTTTAAAATCAAAAAGTAGCTCATAAACCCAACCATAGAATCAAAAGAGAAGGTCGTATAATTGCCAATTAGGCATTTTTACCCCATTATGACCAAATTATTATTCCCCACTTTAGCCATATTTTCGTCATTAAACTGTAATAGAACTGTTATTTTGGCTAGCAATTTTAGCAAATTAACTAGGGATATTAGCCAATATCACAGCATTTTAGCCCATATATGATTATATGTGCTACTTGGGTAGGCCAAGGCCACCTATCATTTCGCGTCGTATATGGTTCTGTACCTATCGATATGTGCACTTTTTTCTTTAAATCGAATTTTCACCCACTTGCTGAGTAGTTTGAGGGAAATTATATTAGAGCTTTTTTGTAGCCAAATAAATGCTCCATCCGCGGGTCTGGAAATAATTTCGATTGCTATGCGAGTTAAATGACGGGCCGAAAGAAAGACGTTATTAAAAATCGATTATATTCTTAAAAACACACCGAATTTAACAAATTTGAATCGATTTGAATTACGAGTTTAACAGTTAAACGTTTACAGTCAGGATTACTACAGAAGTGTCCTCTAAATGAATGTCACTTATATTTATAACATTTCGTTATCTTACATACGTGGTGGTAGAATATATGAAGTCAGCTGTTATGTAAAACGTAACTTGCGCAGGAAGCGGCGAAATGAGGTTAAAATTGGAATTTAAATTATCAACGTTAAAAAGTTGCAATAATTTACCCGTTAAAGTTATAAACTCGATTATATATTAGTTTCCTTGCAATACAGGATAATGTTAAAAAAGTATCCATTCTTTGGAACTTTGTGCAAACTTCATCTCGATAGTGCACCCCCTGTATATAATCGTGTACCATTCCTAAATAGTCAATTTTGTTTAGTTTTTTCAGTCTTTCTGAAAAAGTGTCTATTTTCTCGTCATTTTAAATATTTCTTTTAAAAAACGTCTCTCACACACTTCACAGGATTCACTCACTTTGAGATATAAGCGCCCAAAAACACCCTTTTTTCGAACAAAAAAAAATTGTAAAATCGTCAAATGAAATTGAAACCCAACCAAAACCAACAGGATTCTCTAAGATCAGAAAAACCATCATTCCAGAAAGTTTCAACAGAAAAAAAAAATTAAAATGGCAGCCTCAACCGTGTTACATCGAATTCGACATTTTTGGTCAACTTTGCGGTACCATATCTTCATATAATCTTGCAACAGAGTTCCACATATTCGGTTTTATAATTATTTAATGTTGTTGAGCGCAGACCATTGTTACATTATGTTTATAACTAATTTCATTGCTAATTTCCTAATGAAATCCAAGAGTTAAACGAAATTAACAAAACATGTCCAAGTATGCGGACGCCCGCCCTCCGGACCTCCTCCCCTTAATCCGATTCTGGGCTAGAGTCAGGTTTGAACTCATCTATGCGGTCCTTTTTTCATAAAGTTATGACGTGACTTTTGACTATAAAAGTAAACGTCAATCAATTAAAACTTTTTTGTGCGCAAACCGTGCTGGGACTTTTTTTATTATCCTTTTTGTTATTTTTGTTAATTTTATAGCAAGAGGAAACAGAATGTCATCGTCGTTTGATCCCCCGCCTGATCCAGAACCAACAGATGAAAGAAAAAAAAGAAGTTATCCATCAATCGATGGTAAACCAGTTCTCTCTGTACACGTATTACCCAAAAAAACGGGACAAAGCGGACACACGGAAGTTCACTGTCTAGAGGATGCGTGCATTTTGGTAAGCTTTTAACTAAGACGTGTTTTGGGGTTTTGTAAACAATTAAACCCACGGAATTTAATAATTTTTGAATATAAAATAGAAAGTTTACCTTCATTTAACTGTTTTAAGAAAATAAAAGAAATGGATGAACCACTTTTTCTATTAAAAAAAACCAAAAAGCAATTCGATATTTTCACTACATTCCAATGCGCCATATTCCTTAATATGACAATTTAAAGGGAGGCTATCTCACATTGTTGCCAAACTTACATTATTGTATGAAGCTTAAATTGTCGATATTTGTCTCCCGACAGTAACGCATTTGGCCGCCTGTGCCGTTGCCGAATGTTAGACTTCCGCCAGTGATGCAGTTCGCTGTCGTTCGCCTTTTGTATTAGGGCTTTAATGATGATGCCTAACCTGGTACTAACCCGGTACCAATCTACCTAGTGCCGTCAACACTAATCAACAGGGGGGTGCATCACTGGCGGAAATCTAACATTCGACATCGGCCCCGAATGTTAGACTTTCGTCAGTGATGCCCTGCGCATTTTGGAGCTTTAACGATGATGCCTACGGCGCCTAACCTAGTACGAACACTGTACAAATCCACCTAGTGCCTTCGCGCTCCTGCTGGGTACCGATCCACAACCCACAAATCCATTTTGTTTCTTTTATATAATTTATATAGGTCATATATAAAATAAACTTGGCAACGGCGTCCTCACCACACTGGATTTCCATCCAACAGGCGACACTCCGACTCCCGCTCTCTCCTTATTTAACAGTTGTAATTGTGTTTAAAAACGTTTAATAATGTCTAATATAATAATTACTTCTAAATTTTAGTAAGAAATAATCATTTTTGTGTTATAGAGCAGCTTTATAGTGTAATCAATCTTTTACGAAGTTTGTGAAAAATATGTTCAGTGAACTTTCCGAAACCTTAGTTTTTTTTTATATAATTTGAAAAAGTGGTTCGTCCATAAATTTTTGTGCACAGGAATTATTAAAAAGGTAATCTTTCAAATGTATATTTTAAATTTGTCAAATTCCATGGGTAAAATTCTTTACAACAGCCCGTGTTAACGGCAATTTAAAGTATGTTCTTAAGTTATTTTAATCTTTTTGACTATATCTTATATTGTTAAAGTAAATAGTGACAAGTGTAAATGTAAACGGGACTTAAATATTAACAAATGGGAGCAGTTTTGCGGTTTTAAATAATACAATTCGAATAGACAAAGATACGTTGTAAGCTGTTGGCGGGCACCTAAAATGTTTTAATCTATTCGGTTCTCAATTTAGACCTTTTTAGTTTGTTTGTGTTTGTGTATCTATCACGTTAATATAAAAAAATTGAATAGTGGCATATCCCTCATTTTTGGGCCACTCTGTAAAAAAGAATACCGTTTATTAAAAAAAAAATATATTGGAAGGCTACAAATATTTCATTATTAAAAAAAAACAGTAGGTTCGCTATTTTTATTTTAAATAAATAAATTACAATTTTATAAAGTTTTTCCTTCAGCATTTTGATACCTACATTAATCATGTCATTGAGTACTTATTGTAATCCCTGTCTGGAACATGTTCTGCAATGCCCTAGGAGTAGTGATCCATTTTTGTCAAACGACTACAATTTCACTCTTTTTATAATTAATCAGGCCGCGATACACCTGCAAGCTCCATGAATCCAAATTGGCGTCTGGCAAGAGGATTTTCCGCCTGTCTATATTTAAGGAATATCCTGTTGTCTGTAGATATGAAATAAACCTTCCCAAATACAAATGATAAAACACATATAGGAACTGGACACCCATTGGGAAGAGAAGTACCATCGTCACCAAATGTAACTGGGACAGCAAATATTTCTCAAATTTTGAATTTTAGTTTAAAGACAATGAGTTTATGCAGTATTGAAATGAATAGCTGGCAAAAAGTATGTTTGGTAGCAGCAGTTGTACTTATTTCTTATTTAATTTTTATTTTCTGTATAAACCACCTCCGGATCCTCAATTTAATTTAATTTTTATTTTATTTTACCTGCTCTATAAAAGGACCTTTTGTATAACTCATGAAAAGTAATCCAACCACACATTTTTATGTTTTTCGACCAACAAAATTTTTAAAATTGAAATTCAAATAAAACTCATGATTGCCAATATTTGTGCTGTGAAATTAAGAAATATATTTCACAAATATAATCGTAACCTTAGAGAAAGAATAAAAATAGAGTTCATTATTTACATAATTAGCCACTGCCAAAATTGCCTCACATTATAAGGTCGATCGTACGACGATGCCAAGTCTAGCCAGGAACTCCAATGTTTATACTAATTTATATTACAGTGAATATGTTTAAACATGATGCAATAAAATTTTCATACAAAAAATAGTAATGTTTTTCCAGTATTAGTTTCTAAGCAGTATAAAGAATTTACTTTTATTGCAAAATAGTAAAATACAAGTTAAAATACCCAAAGCCTTAGATCAGATTACACCAGTAACAAGAGTTTTAGTTAGATATGGCAACCCCGAACGACAACTCCACGTTCTAGACCATCCCACTATCGTATTAGACCATCCCACTTTCATTGACAAGCGATTCTTATAGTAAAAAAGTATAATAGGCTACAGTAATGATTGTTACAGGGTCACGTGATCGGCGTGGCATAAAAACCAATAGCGGGTCGTGGAACTACAATAAACTTTAACATGAAAGAAATTAATTTGCTGAAAAAAATACCAACCTTTTCTTAGCTTCACTACTGCATATGTCTTAATGTATTATTTTATAATTGTTACTACGGTTGAAATCTTCTAATTATATGTTGCCTTACTTCAAGAAGCAGCGTTCTAAAGGTGCAGTGACATTAGAAGAACATTGATTGTTTATATATTTAATAAATAAGTTTTATTTACTTTAGTTTGGACATTGCGAAACTAAGAGTTTTAGTTGACCTAACTATGGTGCGGCAATGTGAGTTTGTAGAAAAATGGCCCTTTACGTTCCTACCAGAGAATTAAAATAGTCAAAGGCCGTCTCACGCTCAAAAAAAGTACTGCGATTTCGAAATTCACTAGATTTTGGATGAAATCTGGGGAAATAATAAAGTTTCGGATGATTTCGGGCCTTTTTTTAATTTTCACTTGAGTTGGGCCAATTTTTTATATAAGTGTTGTGAGGTAAAGGAATTTAAATGGTGATTCTTTGGGTAATTGAAAGTTAAAATGTGTTCGTAAACATGTTCTAAACTAGATAGAATTTAAGATTTAGGATACTGCAAATTAAAAAACATCTTTTATTTTTTAAATTTAGCTATTAACATGGAATAAAAATATGACAATTAGCTATTCTAATTTTATCTTATAGCGCTCGCTTTTTCTTACTTTCCTCGCAGCGGGAAAGTATTCTAGTTGCAAAAAAAAACAGTTTTCGCAGTTCCGTCGGTTAGGCTGTATGTCTGTCGCTCGACAAAGCTCAAGAACTGCTTGTCCTATTTTCTTCAAGTTTTGGTTAAAAATTAAAAGTTATATGATGATAACCTAGTATCATTTTGGTAAAAATCCAATATGGCAGAACAAAATGACGGCCAATTGAAGTGTTACAAAATTATTACTAAAAAACTGCTTATCCATTTTATAAAAATTTTGCAGAAAAATTAGGTGTGACATAACCATCAACTGATAAGTTTTACTACAAGTCCAAAATGGCGGCCTAAAAAAATGTTCTGTGTCAATGAAGTACTACTACTACATGTTCAAATTTTGCTCAAAAATCAAATATATAGGGATGAACTGGTAAAAATGTTGAGACAAATTCAAAATGGGGGAATAAAATGTTTAAAAATATCTGAAAAAAGTACTTATCGGATTGTTTTATTGATTGACGACATACCCATTTTAAATATTTATTACTAAAAATGTATGAATTGCTCACTTAATATGGATTTTTAATCAAATCTCTATAAATATTAAAATTCGCTCGCATTCTAGGCATTCCTACTCTCAATTTTTAAATATTTACTAAAAATGTATGATATGTATTTTCAAATACCCCCAGATGCCTACTTTCTTTCAGCCAAATCTACACAAATGTTAAAATTCCAACGCCATGTTGGCATTGAATTTTTAAAATGTTGACAAAAATTCATGATGTGCAGTCTTAGATACCCCTAAATACCGAATTTTAATCAAATCTGCAAAAATTTTAAAATTAGTCTGCTATGGTGGTGCCGCCATTTTTAGTTCTCAAGTATTGACAAAAATTTCAAAACTTTTATTCTTAAATACTTCTAGATACTGATATTTCAGCCGAATCTGTACAAATGACAAAATTCATTTCGTTATATTGGCGCCACCATTTTGATTTTTGTTGTGCATTCTTAAATAATCCCCACAAATGTTAAAATCCGTCCGACCTTTTGACATTGTCATTTTGACACCGCTATTTTGAATTTTTAAATGCTGTCACTTTTAAATTTTCCTACGCACCGATTTTCAGTTTTAGCTCTACAAGTAACAAAATTCATCGGCCGTATTGGCGCCACCATTTTAGATATCTAAACTTTGACTATAAAAATTCGGATTTTTTATATCCGAAAGTGTATGTATGTCAAATTTGAAAATAATAGGTAATGGAAGTGCTGAAAAATCCATTACAAAATTTGAACCAGACATACAAACATACAATCAGACGTATAAGCCAATAAAAGCGCGTTAAAAGCATTGCTTTTAGTTTAAAACTTTAACACCCGTATTCACTAAAGAGGTTTAACTTTAGACAAGGCCTAACTTGACATTTACAGGTTTAAGATGACATTTTCAACAACTGAACAAATAATTTTTCTAAATGTCACAATTACAAAATAATAGTAACATAAGGCAAACATAACTAAAAACTAAAGTTTGATAATATATAAATAACTAATTTCCTTTTAAACTTACTAACTTAATGGTTTGATTTTAGATAGTGAAGTGGAGAACGATTATTTCTTTAAAATTTGTAAAAAAACCTATTTGCCTCATTAAGGAATAGGTAAGAATCCTTCTCTTTGTCAACGATAATAAAGGAAGCATGGCGCATTTCTTCATTTTCGTACATCAAATATTTTAACAGGTTGTCATTTTGTTTCGCCATATTGAATTCATACCAATATTTTACCAGTTTTTTTATATCAGACGTAATTTTTGTGGAAAATTAAATAAAATTAAAATTAATCGATTAAGTGGATTTTTTAGCTATACCGGAACAGACCGACCGACCGACAGTAACGGAAAAACGTGAGGATCTGTAAAAACCCGGAACGATAATTTTTTCACGATTAATGATATTTCCTTATGCGGGAAGTGAAAACTCACTGGCATTCGCCAGGCCACGGCTTGGGGATGGGCCATCCCCACTTCTTGTTTTATTGTAAACATTGGTCGAGAGAATGTGAAAAATAGCGGAACCATGTTGGCGCATACCCCTAACGTGATTTATGAATGAGTTGTGATCTGTACTTTAATTCTTACCCCAAGAATCTAACCATAAACTTTCATAAAAAATTAGATCTAAGTCTTTTTAATTTTTAACTAATAACCATAAACTAAAACCTAAATAAATAACTTAATATTTTGTCATGGAACCATTATGTCCGATAAAGTTGCGCAATCTTTGAGGCATGCTTAAGACCAAGTCTCTTGTATATTCAGAGGTTATTTCGCTCCAAGGTCGAACGATTGATTATCGAAGATCATCTATATTATGAGGCCGAAATCCTGCCTTATAAATTTGTTTGGTCATTTGCCCCCAGTCGTTTTCAATTGGACTCTCTCTATGTACAAGGCAATTATCATGTTGAAATACAAAGTTGTCTCCAAAAACTGGCCCCACAGAAGATAACATAATGTTCAGGACCTACAATTTCGTGTAGTTTTTGGTGACAATTCTTCATATACTAGAGACAAAATGAAATTAAATTGTCTTTTATTAAAACGACAAAATTCTGTAAACTTTTCGTCCTTATAATCTAAATGTTCTTGTATTAAAATTTTGTACAGACCCTGTTCTTTGCGGGAACTATAAATCGGATCGATTGGGTCTCTGGCACTCGAGTAATATAAAAGCAACAGATCGTCATCTTCTTCTTCCTCTTCAAATATTCTTTGCAAATCTTTCACAACAGCTTGATTCATGTTCGCTTCACCGTGTGTATTACACTAAAAGCAAAAAAAAATCGACTCTCCTGGTCACCAGTTACGAAATGAGTGGAGGCCGCAGTGATATTGTCGCCGACCTAGGAATTCAAAAGAGCGTCAGAGACGCTGCGACAGAGCCGCGGCGTTTACTAACGCACCGACGCAGCGGCGGTGTCGCTTTGCTCCGAAATGCACCGTTAAAACGAAAAATTTAGCAATGTTGCCAGATTTTAGGTTTACCAATTATCAATGTTAAAGGAAATGAAATGACCAATTGAAAATTATTTGGACAAAAGAATTGTAATTATTTATTGTTATTATTATAGTTTTAATGAAGGTTTTATTGTCGAACCTGGGCTAACCTAACTTTAGCGGGACAGATTCACCTAACAAAATAGTTTTTGTTACAGAAAGCCTAACCAATCCTAAACTAACCTAATCCGCGTTTTTATTAATTATAAGTTTTGTTATAAAAAAATTTAGTTTTACGTGTATCATAACTTATAGGTATTTCTTTAATTATGAATATGGCAACGTCGCACATCAAATTAAAAACAAGCATGGCAATGGAAACAGTTCGAAAGATGTTTGAAATCAAAATTACCTTTGATTTGTATAATAATTACATCTTAAAATAAATTTTGAGTGCTGATGAGAGTTTTCCACACATTTTCTCAATTTGGACTGCTAGAATGGTGGATAAAAACAAAAAGTGTCAACATCTCCGTTGCTTACTAAATTCTGTAAGAAATATTTTATTAGAAGCAGCACGATTCCTTAGTTTTTTTTTCTATCCCGAAATCGAGTAAAAATTATTGATTTTTGTTCCTCCGTTAGCTTAAATGTGGACAAATTAGATATTTGCTTTCAAACAAAGTTAAATATTGCTTTCAAATCAAAAGCAAAAGACAGTGTAAAAACAAAAAAAATACTTTGACATTCCAGTCCATGCCATTTTAGGTTAACTTGCCATTCTAGGTTAACTTGGAATAATAGTTCACGAGAGTAAAATGGGTAATTTTTGTCCCAGTAACTTTTGGTGACGATGGTACCTATAATATATAATTATATAGCCACTATAGACCAAATGCTCACAATGGAGCGTCAGTACGATCTATATACTTCTAAACTAACAATCATAATTAAAGAAACATGATCATATAAACCTAGTTAATACCAACAGGATGTGATTTTATTTGAAACTTTTACCAAAGGCACCGTTTTCTATGAAAAAAAAAATGGGGGTGTTGCATGTGACAACCCTACATAGGTAGCTTGCTTACCTATGTGTGGTACATATAGGTACATTTCGATCTAATTGAATATGCCAGTCTGTAGATAGCAGATAAATGCTTCTTCCTATTAGCATAGGCCAATTACTAAGTAGTTATTTCAAAATAGTTACGCAAATAATAATACAGACTATAAAATATTTACTTACGATTTACGAAAATCATTTGTCACGTTTTTTAAGAACCACATTTAAAACCGGTCGACATGAAACTAAGGTGCAAGTTGGAATGATGCTTTAACTCCTGTCAATAACGCACGAAACGATCCGAACAACTACATAGGATTTATGAAATTTGTGACAACCAGACCCGGTCTCCCCTATTTTCGCTTAGGTCTTAGATCGTGAAATTCTAACAACTGACAAAGAAATGGTGATAAAGATTTAATGTTTAATTTACAACTTTTCAATTCCAATATCTCGAACTGTTATCAAGTGAGTGTACTGGACGCAGCCAGGCTACTTGTGTACCTAGCTGCACACAACTAGTATATAAGATCGCAGTATAGGAAATATAATTTAGTTTTCACTTGATAATGGTTGGAGAAACCACATAACCGAAACGTTGTAAATTAATAACAGATAAGATAGTGTAAGTCAAACACGTTTCTTCTAATCATATTTCTAGATTGTATACCACTTTTAAATTCATAATGTTGGCTTAGGTAAGAGTTCCAAGTAATGAAACGTACATGTCTTACGGAGGAAGTAGATATTCGGATCCAAGTTTGCAAGCATATGCAATGAAATCTGAGGTCGGGTCGAAGGCAGAAGAAGAAGGTAGGCGCGGTGATCAGACGCTTTATCAAACGTTAGGAAAATTAGAAAACAGGCCTTTTTTTTTAATTGTAGGTCTTAGAAAGCTTAAACTAGCCAAAATTACTCCACAACTTGAAATATATATATATATATATATATATATATATATATATATATATATATATATATATATATATATATATATATATGAATCAGGTATTTTTTCTCGAGGTCCGGACTCTCAATTTTTAATTTTAATTGTCTTTTTTTTATTATAATTTCGTGTATACAGGGTGACCCAAAAGCAAGTTATGACAGTTATCTTATTTTTTTTTAATAGAATGTCTCTTTTATTTTATTTTTCGGATTCTACGGAAAATGTTGATCACATTTCATGTATACATGTCTACTAAATTAAATTGTATAAAAAATCAATTTTATTAAAAAAAGGCTTAACTTTATATAATAAATGTCTAGATGACAAAATTATATATTAATTTCAAATTGTTGAAATTAATCACCAGCAACATCCTGACAATATCCTAGGCGATCTTCAAATTCTTGCAAAACATTGAGCACTACTTGAGCTTCTATCAATGTAATTTCCTGTGTTATTCGATCTTTAAGGTCATCAATATTGTTGGGTCTGTTAACATACACTGTAGATTTTAGATAACCCTACAGATAATAAACTAACGAAGTCAAATCAGGGGATCTGGCAGGCCAATCTATCGGACCCCATCTACCAACCTACCTACCAGGGAAAACAGTATCTAAATATTCACGAACGTAAAACATGTAACAGGTAACAATGTCACTAACATTAATAACATTTTATGCACAAAAGTCAAGTATTACATATAAATCAACTGGTAACATTTTGGTATGAATCCAGGTTGGTAAAACAAAATGGCGGCCTAGTGAAATGTTAAAAAAATATTACCAAAAAACTACTTAACCATTTTATTTGAAAGTTTGCACAAGAATCAAGTATTTAAGTAGAAATTAACAAGTAAAATTCTGGTACGAATCCAAGATGGCGGCTTAATAAATTATTTAAACAATCAGCTTGGAAAAACTGCTTACTATACTGATTTCAAATTTTCTGCAAGAATTAAGTATGGTATAAAGATGAACTAATAAAATTGTTAAATTCAAGATGGCTGAACAAAATGATGGCCAAAATGAAATATTGTAATGTTGAACAAAATCCTCCAAAGCTTTACATACCTTTAATTTTTAACGTTTTTAGATGCCCAAAAATATGTTTTCTCAATCCCTCGGTCTGTCTTTTGTTCAGTTCGACATAGCTAAAAAAACTACGTGCCCGACTGACTTCAAATTTTGGTTAAAAATTAAAGGTTTAATGGTAATGACCTGGTAACTTTTCTGAAAATATTCAATAAGGCGGAACAAAATGGCGCCTGGACAAATGTTAAACAGATTATCTTATCTTATGTGCAAGTTTTAAGTGCAATATAGAGATAAAATTGTGGTACGAATTCAAAATGGCAGAACAAAATAGCGGTCTTAAAACATCAATGTTAAAATTACTTATTCAATTTGTTTTCAATTTTGGCCAAAAATCAAACTACATTGGTAGAAACTGATAAAATATTGGTAGGAATTCAATATAATGGAAGAAAATGGCGCCGAATAAAAATATTCGAGAAGATAGTAAACGTATATCTATTACCAAATAACCAAAGCTCAAAACAATTTTCATTTTTGATTTTTGTTATCCCTGCATATCAAATGAGTTATAAAACAAAAATGCATTCGACTAGGAAAATTAACCTATTTAGAACAAATAAAATTAATTTATTGCATACATATAGAAATATAAAAGTTCTGGAGCTCAAGTCAAAAATATCTTCGCAAGTTTTGCTACTTGAAAATTCTCTACTAATTGCTTCAATCGAAGATTTCCTTTCATCACCATCCCTAGGAACGAAGACAGCATATTTTCTGGAGAGTCTGCAGATGTATTTTTTCAGTATTCCACAAAACAACTTTTAATCACTATTTCCCTCGTTTTATAGATCGGCGTAAAACAAATTTAAGAAAAACCTGAATAACTTCAAGTGGAGGTTACCGGATTTTGGGAGAATGTCGTTTTCCATTTTCTCCGTTGCCAAAGCATTAGGACTTCCGGCATCACAAGCACTATGTTGCCAAATTCTGCGGCGAGAAAATATTTATTGAAATATTGGAAAACTGGTTTATTAAAATTATTTCACAATTGTTTGCCTTCATATGGCTTCTACTTTTATTTTACAAAATAAAAAATAGTTAATAACCGGATTTCTAATCATTAACACCTTTGCTACGTTTTGGTGCCATCTTTAAAAAGATCATTTTGCAGTGGTATTTAGTTAATTTTTACTCATAACACATTATACTGTCTCAATAATATATAGGGCATTCCATTTAGAAAACGGATGTTGCCACCGGTTTAAGGTAGAAGTGGCAACACCGCAGAATTTAAAATATTTTCAAAATATAGTTTTTATTCATCTATGGCTAGAGTTAAATTTTCAAAGTAAACTATTCGTAGGTTCTCCAGATAGTTCTAATAGGCTACTGAGCCTGAATAACCCACGATACATATATGTACAGATTAGCAAATTTCTCTGAAGCCGGTTTCCATAAAGTTTGTTTGTGCTTGATGCTTTTATTTTTTTACCTTTTAGTTCACTTTATAAAAGCCTGTTTTTTAATTTTTTTACCAGTTGTAATAAAAATGTAATTTAATTATTTGGATAACTAACTGTTATTTTTTAAGGAACCGAGGAAGCAGAACCTGAAGAAGACAATCTGTATGACGAATACAACGCTCTTTTCGAAGACGAAGACGACCAACAAGAGCAGCCAGTAGAGGAGGAGGAAGCGAAGCCCGATGTACCTGAAGAGAACTATTTGGAACTTGGAGAATTCGCAATGGACGTATGTACTCAGTTTATGGACCCTGTCTCCTTCGCTAAAGAAATGGTTAAATTAGTTGTGGCCGAGTCTGAAGGTACGTGTAATAAACAAAAAAGAGTTTTTCCTATGGAAGAAATTAACTAGGCATACAGACAAACGGATCGTCATCCCCAGATAATTTCGAGTCTTCGAACTACCTCAGTCAAAATTAGAGCTGGGCGATTATCCAAATCAATAATCGATTTCTAGATTAATCGAATATTTTCATATGTTTCCAGACACCCTCTATAACAACGTCTTCGCTGTTGCAACTATTATCGATTTTGGGGTCTGCTCCCTTGAAGATCCGGGCACTTTTGGTATAATCATATCTAAACATCTCCAAACACAGCCCAAAAGCCAAAAAAGTGCACCCAAAAGTCTAAAGCATTCGTTGACCAAACTACACCGTTTCAACCTCAGTTTCGAAATAAGTTATTCAGTTTTCAGAGAACCAAAGTCTGAACAAACACTATTTTTTTATTTGATTGTTGCGTTTTCCTGAATATTGTAAACATTTTTTATGTTGCATACCCTATGACTAACTTTAACGTATAAAAAAATATTGACGTTAGATATCTATATTAAAAAACCTTGTTTTTTTTAAAAAATATAAAAGGGTATTATCTACTAAAACTATTTACAACTGCTGAATGTGTCCACAGTTCATTTCAATACACTGTATGTAATCACTTTCGATTTTATTTATAGTTTTACTGATAAAATGAAAATGATTGTCATTGGTGTCCCGAATAGCCTCAATTATTCTTGTTCGTAAAAATCCCCACAGGAACGAATCAAGTTGCGTCAAGTCGGTGCTATTCGGCGGCCAGTCCAGTGGCGGCGCGTGGTTAAATAACTTGGGGGTGCACAACCTTAGAATAGAACATGAGTGCCGTTGGTAAATCGGCGGAAGCGAAACGTTTTTTGGGTGCCACGCCCAAAAGACTTTCATTGGACTATCAAATCATACAAATTAAATAAACTTATAAGAATTTAAGAATTAAGTAAATTACCTCTCTGAGTACACTCTGGCCAAACAATAATTGTTTTTATATTTTACAAACACGTTTTGTATTGAAAATGAAGTCTTCTATCCTTTTTTGAGACAAATTCTTCAATAACCAATTCATTAAAATTTGGAATTTCTTGAATCATTTGTTTCTCAATAGATAACATTGCGAGAGCAGTTAGTCTATTCTGGCCCATTGTACTTCTAAGAAAAGTTTTTATGCGATTCAATGTGGAAAAACAACGTTCCGCTTCTGCAGTTGTCATTGGCATTGTAACAATCGCCTGTAACACTGAAAATGTTTCTGAGAAATCTATTTGCAAATTATTTTCAATTAAAAATTTAAGCAAGTGGACTGCTCCGGAAACGTCTCTAAAATCTGCTCTTCTGTATATTATTTCTAATTCTGTCTTTAATTTATTTTTATTTAAAAATGGAAAGTTTTGAATTGCTGAATCTAAATGTAGTATAGGAAAATTTGCTGAATATGTTTCAAAATTTTCCACCGAAAATAAGTGAGCTATTTCCAAATGGCCTGTGAACGAAAACCTTCTTTTTATTTCTGCAATTATGGTGTCACACACTTCTTTAGCTTACACAGTCGTGGAAACATAAGAATTTCTCTCATCCGTCTTCCTTCTTTTTCTAACTTGACTTTCATCAATGTCTACTAACCCGGTTTCTCTAATAGTATGTATGTTATCTCTCTCCTTTTGAATATTTTTTTCGAACTCAGTAATACATCGTTTTACAGTAACGGAATCAGTAGCCCTTTTTTGCAGCTGTGAATATAAAATATCAACATGGGGCATTACACGATGAAACACTGTCAACCAAAAAACAAATTTAGAGTCATTCAATAATAGCAAAAATAGCACCCGCCTTTCTAATGGTATCAGATTGTTTGGATGTGGATTGTATTTTTTCCATACACTCTAAAAGTGCTTCTCTGTTTTCGTATACAATGTTAACTGTTCTAATTTTAAAATTCCATCTTGTAGCAGATGCTCTAGGAACCCTATTTCCAACCACTTCATCTAATATTGCAACTCTTTGTGGAGAATTCGAAAAAAAATTGGTAAGGTCACTCAAATCGGAAAAAAATATGCGTACATTTGTATTTATGCTTGTTGCCTGCGACATTATCAAATTTAGTTGATGAGCATTACAATGGATATAATGCGCATATTTAAATTTATCTTTAATACGTTTTTGCACACCACCATGGGCGCCACTCATGACACTTGCTCCGTCATAACTTTGGGAAATCAATTGTTCAGAATTTTTTAAAGCTAAGGCAACAGCATCATGTTCATTTGGTTTTACAAATGTCCAAAATCGTTCAACGGGGGTGCCGTTTGCTAAAGTATAACGGTAAACTATAACCATTTGAAAAATATTCGAAATGTCACTTGTTTCGTCATTCATAACAGACAAAAAATTTGCAGCATTTTTTATATGTGCCTGACTCACGGAAAGCATACATTCTAATAAATCATTTTGAATGTCTTTTGACGTGCCTTTAAACACGGTAGCTTGCTGCAAATGATCCCTCAGTGCTAAATCCAATTCGGCAGAAAAATTTATGAGGCCTCTAAATATACCAGGGTTTAATGAATCTTGTTGTTCATCGTGTCCACGGAGAGCAAGCTCAAATGCGCCACAAAATTTAATACAATTTATAATTTTAGATAAGACATACCTATTATTCTTTACTTCGTCATTATGTTTTTGAATGCTTAATCGGTATTCACTATTTAATTGTTGCCGAATATCTTGTTTACCTAATAAATTAAATCCTAATTTAGCAGATAGATGTGACTTTGAATTTTGATGCTTTTTAATTTTTTCGGATAAATGTACTAAATCTTTAACCCCGGATTTTGTCCATTCTGATGCCTCACCGCTTTCAAATAATAAACACGGAAAACAGTAAAGACTATTACTAATACTACACCCGCACAACCACTCGGTTTTTTCGTAAGTTTCTATTTTAAAAGTTCGTTTATAATCACGACTTTTGCATTTAGTTACACTAGTAATTAACAAATTTGGTTTTGGACGACCGACACTTTTAATTTGTATTTTTTCGTTTAAAGATAACGAGGAAAATTTAATTGTCTTTAAATATTGCACGCTAATGCAATCAAGGTTTGATAATTCCGTCATTCTTGCAATCGCGAAATGAAAACAACCTTATCGTACCGCAAAGCGCTAATTCTAATGTGCACTGCTTTCAGGTGCTCGGGAGCTATCGGACGTCGCCTGATTGTCGCGGGGAACAAAGAGTGCGGGGGGCAGGTTTCCACCAATTAGATTTAATATTCGGGCGAGCAGTGAACGAAGTCGCTGCGGCAGGATGGATGGATCCGATGAAAGGCCCGCTTCGATATTTAATACGTACGCATAGGCGTCCAGGTCCAGCGTCAAAGTCTACAGAAATATTTATTCTGCAAACTTTGGTTTTGTTTAGTGCTTATTATTGATGATTCATGACATTGCCGCTAGTTAAGAAATTCGTCGATCAATTTACATCGCATATTTTAATGTCTGGTCTTTGGGTCATGTTCTTTGACGGCATGGTTTTTAAATTATTATTTTATGATAATATTGTTTAAAGAAAATTAACATTTAAATATGTTTGTTTCAAAAATTTGGGAGTGCACGTGCACATGTGCACTTATTGAGGAGCCGCCACTGGGCCAGTCTATCGGTCCAGTACGACCAATCCACATTTGGTACTTCATATTAAGATAATTTATAACCGTTGTGTGATGGGGCTCCAACCCGATGCCATATAATTTCGTTGTATTGACAGAGTGGTAAATTGTTTTTCTTTTTTTTTCTACGTCATTGGTCAATAAATTTAAATATTTTTCCATATTTAAGGGTTCGTTAATAAAAATTGGCCCATATATTTTATTATTTAAGAGCCCGCCCCACACATTTAATGATCTTGGACCTTGTATATTAATTTATCTAGTTACTTGAGGGTTTGCGTTGCCCAAAATCTACATTTTTCCTGTTATGAATCACTGCAGTACTGAAGGTTCATTCGTCAGACCATAAGATTTTTTTTTAAATTTTCTTCTTTTAATAATAACATTTCTTAACAAAACATAATTCTTATATTTTTTTGATCTCTTGTTAATTTCTGCACTGGTAGTATTTTATAACGATAATAAATATACTTTTTTAAAGTTGCATGCATTTTGAAAATTGTTTTCCGAAAAAACCTGGTGCATTTTGGATTTTCTAAGAATATATAACACTAATAGTAATAAATTATTATTATAATCATTAACGATTACTGTCCGTTTTATAGACATTATATCGGGAAATCCAAGTTCAACATTTTTAAATGTTGTTCCGCTCTGAAACGCTCGCATCGGAAACTGTTGGCGCTGCATATACATTTTTGTTATTCTTATAAAATATCCGCAGAATATGGCATTTTCTAAAGACATTTGAAAGTTTACCTGATATTAAAACAATCAAATAGGTCAGGCCAGATTTTTAATAGTTTTTAAAACATCAACAAAAAATGGTAATATTAGTACGTCATTATCTTTTTATAAATTAAAATTAGGTATAGGGTATGCTACATAGAAAATGTATCAAATATACAGGAAAATGCAAAAATTAAATAAAAAAAATAGGGTGCCTATTTGAAATAAGAAAGTAGGACCACGCCCAGACTTTTTGAACCACCCTGTATATGGGAAAACAAGTTTTCCTGAAAATGTATTTTAAACCTTTAAACTTCTAAACGCCAAATAAAAAAGTTAAGGGGTGGTCAATATATAAAAAATACCCTGTACGTAAATTAATAACAACAAACTCCTTAATTAAACAAAACATCAAAAGTAGTTTTAAAAAAATATGATTTTGATACATTCCAGGATTCATATTCTAAATGTTACGCACATTCCTGCGTTAACAGTTTTCTCATTGCTATATCACCGCAATTTTCCACGTAGCTTAGCCGGAATTCAGTTTGTGTCAAAATTCCAGTTTGATCACCAGCAATGAGCAATTTGGCCGTATTCCGTTTCCAATCTTGGTTTCGGTTTCGTGTTCGGTATCCATCGGTTATTTACGGAACACGGTTCCTGAAAATAACTGTCAACAGTGTCACCAAAACAACTGATGAATTTTGTTGATTGTCGGGTAACCAATGCCTGAACTGTCAATTATTTGACGAGTGTTTCGTTTTCAAAGGGTTTTTCAGAAACCGCTGGAAACAGAATACGACCGAAATGTCTCCCGCATTTGTGTTTGATGCTTGCTTTTACAGCACTCCAGATTATTTCGATTGGATTAAGCATTGAATTATAAGGAGCTAGACGACACACTGTAATTCCCAAGAAGTCTTCTTGTAGGAACAACTCTTCAAGCTGAACAACGATAACTACTAAGTCTTGTATATTTTGCCCACTGCCAACACAGGTCCGGATGCAATACCTCATCCAATCCTAGAAATCTTCTCTTCTGAAAGCTCCCCTTTTTCTCTCCCAGAATTCTAAGCTATTAGATTATATGCAGCCAATGTGTAAATTGACAAATTCGCTATAGATCCTTGTCCATGTCTAGCTCATTCTATGGCTGCAGTAGTTTCGTCAATGACCAAGACATGTTTTTGTGTTCCAACATCATGTAGTATGGATTCTACGAACGCTCTATGCAAACGTTTAATTTCTTCCGATTTAATTTTTAGGGGAAGGTCATGCATCTGTTTAGAAGTAAAGGTGACCCATCCTAATGTTTTGAAATTGTCTGTTGTGAGACATTAATATTTCTTTACTTCACAAGCCCTTCACGTATACCTTGACGAGTTACTTGACAATTTTCTTCCAATCAACCAATAACTTCATCTACATTTTCAAGGGAAAAAATACAGGGGCGGTTCCCATCTGGACTTCTTGAATCATGTGATGCTTTGTATTTGATTTTGATCCGCTTCAGTAACAGTTTTCCAATCTCCCCCTCTTTAAACCTTTCTTAAAATACGTAATCTACATTTTTCAGAAATCTTGTTATACTTTCTTCGACTCCCTCATTATTATTATTATGTTCTTCAAAAATCTCTTGCACTTTTGGATGGGTCCATTTTATTATCGGAAATAACTAAATGATACTGACGCCATATGACCTGCTACAATGTACCGGGTGTACAACTAAGAAGGGAGGCCGGCCGTATCTCAGAGACCACTTGTCTTACGGTTTCGAAGAAAAAAAATTATATAGTAAATTGGCCAAGATAAATCGCTGGAAATTAATTTTAACCTCGAAAAATTGCCGCTAGGGGGCGCAACAAGAACTTTAAATCGTAAGTGTCGATTTTTTTGTGAATTTACGTAGCTAAGGTGTGTCGCAAATATACGAGGAGTATTCTTCAATAAGTTGCTCAACATTTTGCTATTTATCATTTTTTTCTATTTTTGATAATAAAGTGGTGGGGGAAGGTCAAACATTTTTTGTTTCAAACGTTTCTCTGTTTTGAATGAACCGATTTTATTGAGTCTTGGCTTTTTTCGCTCTATTTGCGGTGCTATTAACGGTCACCCAATTTATTTTGCTACTGGTCGCTAGATGACGTTTTTCTGGAATTCCTTAAATAATACGGATTTTCTTAAAAAAATCAAATAGTATGAGATGACTTTTTTATCACATTTTATTTTGTGGTTATGAAGGGTATAAGATAGTGAAATAAAAAAAGCAGGTCGGTATTTAAATGAAGAAAACTGATGAAGGTCGCTCGAATCCGAACCGTCGGATTAAAAAACTAAATACACCGAATTGTAGTGGAGAAAAAGTGCCAATGGTAGACTGAAAGTTATTTTCATCTTTTCAGTTTAACCTAAAATTTGAAAAATTTTGAGAAAAAAATGATGCAAATTAAATCACTACTTCCACATCATCTTTAGATCTCCATAAACATTAAATTAACTCAAAAATTGAAATCTATATAAAGTGCGGGGGACACGAAAGAAAACCGGGCGGAGTCAATCGGTTTAGGAAAGTCGGCCAAAAAATCTCTTTAAACCAGTGGTGTCCCGTCCTTCTTTAAATAATATGGCACTCATTTTTGACTATAAGCACTTCAGATAATTAAAGAATGTAACTATGCTTAATGAACCTTTATCTATATTTGTCTGTTTTCTTTCGTGTATCGCACTTCTATATCTCTTTTGTGTTGCAAAAACGGCGAACTTTCGAATTTTAAAATGATTTAATTTTAATTTTTCTTGATCGATTTACCTATAAATATATTTTTTCTTGAGTTTTGTCATTAACGGTTCCCGGGCTACTGCCTACGTCCACTATTATAGGACCACCCAGTATAGTGATACACGATTTACAAGTCCAGATGTTACAAGGGCAGCCAGCATCAGATCCAGTGAACGAGATTTATTAAAATTTTAATTATGCAGTTCGACTTTGGGCTACTCGGGTATGCCAAAAGTGGCCGTCTGTCTCCGTTTGTCATATTTCTTTATACAGGAGCCGTCATTGTGAAATACTATACAGGGCGTTTCCTAATTGCGTGCTGTTGTTAAAGGGGGTGTTTTTATGTCCTAAAAGTCTTAACTTTTGGGATACAGGATGGTAAAGTTTAAAAAGAAAACATTTTTTTTCATCCCAATCCTGATGCTATTGTAGATAACTGCATGAAATTTGATACACGTCTTCTATGCATTAAGGAGCATACGGATTTACCCAGATTAATTACATATGCACGCCACTGGTAGAAATTTCAAAAATTTATTGTTAATAAAAAATGTCCTTTTATGCATACTTATGCATAAAAGACGTGTATCAAATTTTACACAGTTATTTATCTATAATAGCATCAAAATTAGGATTTAAAAAAAATGTTTTTTTAAAACCCTGTATCTTTAAAATTAAGACTTTTAGGTTCATATTAAACTTTTTTTATTAAAAAGGTCCAAGAATCGCCCCCTTTAACATTAGCACGCAATTAGGAAACGCCCTGTATAGTACTTTAGAATGACGCCCCCTGTACAAAGTAATATGACAGACGGAGACAAACGGTCACTTTTGGCATACCTGAATAGCCCAAAGTCGAACTGCATAAGTTAAAATTTTGGTAAATCTTGTTCACTGGAATCAGTGCTGGCTCCCCTACTATAACTACATTGATGTCTTAATTTCGGAAAAATATGAGTTCTGTATTTTTTCAAATATTATCTGCAATATTAGATATTTTTTGACACCCGGTATTGAACAGAAAATTAATTATTTTGAAGCAGTTTATTGACAGCTACTTTATGAACAATTTTACAAAATAGATATAAAAAAAACTAAGCTATTTTTGAGGTTGATGGCTGTGATTCTAATGGTTCGATTCATTTTAAGTCGTTGTCTTCCTCTGAAAATGATGAGGTTTCGTCGTCACTACTTGAAGATCCCAGTGTGATAACTAAATCATCAATAACCGTTTCAATTTTGCCATCTACTTCCCAGTATTTATCTTCAATAGAACGAGCATGTTTAACCTACGATTTCCAATTTTCAGCCGATATTGAGTCAATCGTTTCTAATGTTATTTTATTTAAATCTTTAATTGATGTTCATCGGTGTTGCGCTCTCGAATATATTTTTTTACTCCTGCCCATGCAAGTTCAATATGGTTGAGGTCGCACATGTATGGAGGCAGCCTTAAAGGTGTATGACCAAGGTCACGTAAAAGACCGTCAATTTTATACTTTTTTTCTCTAGGCTTGTTGGCTGATATTACTTCATATAATTGATATTTTCTCCATTTTGGATCACATACAAGATTGTTCGATTTAAGCCACGATATCATATGAGCTTTTGTAGAGTATTTAGTTGGCACTTTATCTTCTACGTGAGAATGATAAGACGCATTATCCATTACCACGACTGATTTGGGAGGAATGTTAGGTAGAAGCTTCTCGAGCAACCACTTTTCAAAATTATCTCTATTCATCTGTCCATGGTAGTCTCCAGTTGTTAGTCCCGAGCGAAAAACTAAAGCAGCACCTGGAACAAATCCGGCTTCTGAACCAGCATGAACTATAATAAAGCGATTACTAGAGCAGATTCCCTGAACAACACCAGTAACACTTTCACTTTGCCAGCATTTGTTCACTGTAATATCATTATCTACCCAGGTTTCGTCTAGATAAACAATATTGCGTCCTTCTTGCCTATATTGCCTTACAGTTGATATATATTTCACCCGCCAGTGAAAAATATTTGGTCTCTCAATAAGCAATTTTCGTTTATTTCAGCACTTGCGCCAAACAAAACCATTTGATCGTAAAATCCAATTTAAGGTTTTATACTCGTAAGGAAAATCTATTTTGTTCTTTACAGCACGAAGTAGGGGTTTGCAGGTCGGAACCTTCTTCAAGTTTATGTAATATAAAAATCCTCTATTGTTCGTCGAATTACTTGAAAATCAGCATCGTCAATTTTATCTTTGTATGATAATCGGGGTCTTTTTTTACGAGGAGATTTTAAAGGTGAAGTAGAACATGAGCGATCATTATGTTGTCTTTGAATTTTTCTTACACTACTTTCCGAAACACCAGTGTAAAATGCGGCGCGTTCTGTTCGATTTTGAATTGGAATAGTCAAACGATTATTTTCAGCTTCTCTAGTACAGACCTCTATAACGCTCGCAATAACTTCACGTGCACCGCTTCGAATTGTTTTTCCTCGTTTGCTCGCCTTCCTTACTTCGAAATAATAATTAAAATTCAACGCAACGCATTTATATAGAAATGAAAACAAATGCTCGAAATGTATAGGCGCCTCTGGAAATAGCTAGAACCTTCTAGCGGCAAGTGCATGGAGACTAGACACATCCCAATTACAAATGGACCAGTGCGAAATTTACTAAATCCTCGATTAATTTTCCGTACCGCTTAGCTGGCGCACTTTATAGGTGAAGCGGCAAACTATTACAACAAATAAAATAACATAAAATTTATTTGCGTACACAAATTTTACTTTTCCGCTTGCTTAAGACTATGAACCTTTGTTTTAAGGACCGTCCGGTTTTCTTTGGTGTCCCGCACTTTACCCGAAAATCCATAAATTCACATATTACTTGTTATATAGCTACTTTCCGCTCCGATGGGAAAGTGAACTTGCATAACCTGCATTATTGGTCAGACCAATATTGGAATCCTCTCTGGATGCGAGAAGTCCAGAGTCAAGGTCGCTGGAGCGTCAACGTTTGGTGCGGCATAATAAACAACCGAATTATGAGCCCAGTAATTTTCGATAATCCACTAAATGGAAGGACTTATTTAGATTTTCTCGTAAATCAGCTGCCAGTTTTGCTTGAGGGCTTCGACTTAGACACCGTATTCTTCCAACATGATGGCTGCCCAGCTCACTACTCAAACAATGTCAGACGGTTCCTAGATAGGCGTTTTCTCGGAAGCTGGATAGGTAGGGGCAGTATATCTCCCTGGCTCCCTCATTCCCCCGATATGACGTGTCTAGACTTTTACTTGTGGGGTCGCCTTAAGGATTTGGTGTACCAAAATAGACTAACAATAAGGGAGGATTTCATCAACCGAATTAGAAACGCAATCCAGATGATACCAGCTGCAGAAATAGAAGCTGCAGTAAATTCTACAGTAGAAAGGCTCCGTCTATGTATCCAGCATGACGGTAAACATTTCCAACAGTTCACTCGACACCAATAGTTAATTAATAAACAATTAAATCATAAAAGGACTTGCATTTTACGACATTTTCTTTGTTTCTTTGTAATTTATAGCATTTTTTAGATCATCACTGCTTTTTTACACAACAATAAATGGAGTAGCAGGAAATAACACAGCAAAGAATAAAGCAGAAACTCCTTCTTTGGTGTCCTTTTTCCGGCTAATTCTTTTATTGTTTAGTGTTTTATGTTCTGGCTTACAATAAATATAATATCATTTCATTTCAATATATTTTTTCTAAAATTTTAGTAAAATTTAAAAAATGGATAAAAATAGCTCTCACTTCACTATTGGGCACTTTTCCTCCTCTAAAAGTTGGTGAACTTATTTTTTTTAATCCAACGCTACTTTTCAGATTCGAGCGACTATCATCAACTTTCTTGATTTAAAAAAAAGTCCGCAAACATGTCGATTTATAGGTTTTCGGGGATCTCATTTTTTCAGTTTATTTGACCAAAATAACAAAAAGAAATATTAAGGTTATAAAGTGGAGGGGACGAAAATCCAAAATTTCGTAAAAAATCGAGTGATAAGTCGATTTGGTTTTCGGGTATGTCTACAGTTATTGTTTTATATCTCCTAAAGATGATGTGGAAGTACTGTTTCAATTTGCACCGTTTTTTTTTTCAAAATTTCTCAAATTTTAGGTTAAATTGAAATAACAGATAAAAATAACTTTCACTCTATCATTGGCACTTTTTCTTATCTACAATTCGGTGTAGTTAGTTTTTTAATCTGAAGTTGGTGACCGTTAATAGCACCGCAAATCGAGCGCAAAAGCCCTTTTTTAAGACCAAGTTCAATAAAATCGGTTCATTCAAAACAGACATATCAACGTTTGAAACAAAAAATGTTTGACCTTCCCCCACCACCTTATTATTGAAAATAGAAAAAAATGATAAAAAGCAAAAAGTTGCGTAGCTTATTGAAGAATACTATACTGTTTCTTTCGATACACTCTAACTATGCAAATTCACCAAAAAATCGACATTTAGGTTTAAAGTTCTTGTTGTGCCCCCTAGCGGCAATTTTTCGAGGTTAAAAATAATTTCCAACGATTTTTCTTGGCCGATTTACTATATATATTTTTTTCCCGAAACCGTAAGACAAGTGGTTCCTGAGATACGACCGGCCTCCCTTCTTAATTGTACACCCGGTACAGGTGTATACATGGGTTGAAATAAAGTACGTAATGATTATTATTATATCTCCGATTTTTCTTTCTTTATTTTTTATGAAAACTACATTGCTTCCTAGAGTGAATTTACTTATCTTGAAACTGAATTTACTTTTTGGGATATTGAATATACTTTTTCCGAAAATTAATGTACCATCGTCACCAAAAGTAACTGGGACCAAAATTACTAATTTTACTCTAGCTGAAATATTATTCCAAGTTAACCTAGAATGGCAATGCCAAAGTTAACCTAGGATTGGAATGTCAAAGTCATTTTTTTTTATTTTGACACTGTCTTTAGCTTTTGATTTGAAAGCAATATCTATCTTTGTTTGAAAGCAAATACCTAATTTGACCACATTTTATACATCGTGCCGAAGCTAACGGAGGAACAAAAGTCAATAATTTTTACTCGACGACGAAAAAAAATTAGAGAAATTGCAGCAGAAGTACATGTAAGCAGAAACACTGTTTTGTTAGCCAAGCAAAAAATTGCAGAATATGGTGGTATCATTGAGAGACCAAAGGCGGGACGTCCAAAAGTTTCAAGGCCATGAATTGGTACAGTTCCTTAGAAACAATCCTTTTCAAACAGAAAGAAAGGCTAAAGAAGAAATCAATTTCCAAGAAGAATACAGTTATCAAACCTAAGGAATCGTACTGCAAGAAAGCGTCCATATTCTCTAAGAGACCTGGTTTCAAATGAATAAACTAGAAAGAAGACACAAAGTCTTGGTCTCAGTCAAAAAGAATATAATACGGTTACACGTGTTTCGCCTTTTGAGGCATCATCAGACCTAGAATTAATATAACAATCACGAACTATCGCTAAAAATATAACAAAATTCAAACCAGCCTTCGACATTAAATAAAATCACAAGAACAAATCAAACAACTATAACGTCACATTTTAAAATACACACTGAGAAGAGATTAAGAAACTAAAGTATTGACACGCGCAGATAAAAGTTGAATCAAATAAAAGACAAAAAATATAAAAAAAAGGATTTTGATATACCCAGGAATCAAGCCGAGCCTCCGGCGTGAGAGTGACCACCACTCTACCACCAGGCGCAATGAAAGGTCTATACATTATCTTCCTGCTGATTATTGTTAGTACCAAGATTGTTAAAAATTAGTTGAGGTTCGAAGTTGAAAACATCTTTAACACAATGTAAAACTGGGCTTCTCTTAGCCCTTGTAATTTCCATCTTCTCTAAGAAATCCAGTTTTTTACTCTTTGGACACTCGTGTAGTATCTTAATACTGTTTGGTATAGAAAAATGGTGTCCAGTTGTTAGCAAGTGGTTAGCAAAAGCCGACTTTGTCTCGTTGATATCAGTGTTTTTATATTTATCGAAAAGGCTAAGATGTTCCCGGACCCTAGTGGAAATCCTTCTTCTTGATTGTCCGACATGTACAGCAGAACAATCTCAACAGCCCAACGAGTAAACCCCTGATTTTGAGAGATGTTCGGTCTTATTTTTGGTCATTACTAGATGTCTCTTAAGTTCACTGTTTTAAAAGCAGTTGAGACATCTAAATGTTTGAAAAACTTAGCCACCTGCATTGAAATATTACCAAAAAATGTTAAACCTTTGAAGCATTTTTTAAGTGTTGGTTTAGAGTGAATAATATTAAAGGAAAGTTTGTATTTATTGAAAAACTTAAAATAAAGTCTATTGATGGAGTGGATCGGAAAACCGTTGTTGAAAGCAATTTGTTTTATAATCTCCAATTCCTGATTGAAAGCTTCCCTGGAAAGAGGTATTTTGACTAAGGAATCGTATTACTTCTAATAAAATATTCTTTACATAATTTAATAAGCAAAGGAGGTTGAAATTTGCAAGGCAATATGAAAATCAAGATAATTTCTGGGAGAATTTGGTATTTTCTGACGAGAAAACTTTTCAATCATGCCATAATGGAACAGTGCGCGTGTCTAGACCTGTTGGGACGAGGTATGATGAGAGGTATACACGGAAAATAAACCAGAATGGTCGTTTTTCTGGAGCCATTTGGGGTTGGATAAGTATCAGGGGTCCAGGAGTGTGTGCAGTGATTGAAGAAAGGCTTAATCCACATAACAAAATATTAAGTTATTTATTTAAGTTTTAGTTTACAGTTACTGGTTTGAAATTAAAAAGAACTAGGTCTAATTTTTTATGAAAGTTTATGGTTAGGTTATATTTGTGAAATATATTTCTTAATTTTACGGCAAAAATATTGGCAATCATGAGTTTTATTTCAATTTTAATTTTAGAAATTTTGTTGGTCGAAAAGCATAAAAATGTGTGATTGGATTACTATTCATGAGTGATACTAAAGGTGGTTTTACACAGCAGGTAAAATAAAATAAAAATTAAATTAATTTGAGGATTCGGAGGTGGTTTATACAGAAAATAAAAATTTAATAAGAAATAAGAACAGCTGCTGTCAAACATGTTCAATACTGCATAAACATTGTCGTTAACCTAAAATTCATAAGTTGACAAATATTTGACAGGAAAAAATCATATAACAGTTCAATAGCCTACATGATGATGTCCCAGTTACATTTGGTGACGATGGTACATTATCAGAAATTGAGGTTGAAGGGGTGTAGTACAGTTGGTTCGGAAAAAAATGAATACGGCAAAAAAGCACTTAAATAAGTTTGGGCAGTGTTCTTCAATTATGTCACATCAGGTTAGGATAATGAGTCATATTTACGACTATTTGTTGTCAAGATTTTTTGACAACTTGTCATGTAAAAATCTAAAGATTTTTAAAAAATGCCTCCTCATACTTCTGTTGAACTAAAGGCGCGAATAATTTCCAAATTGGAAGATGGTTGGTCCCTCACAGTAGTTGCCCAACATTTTAATATTGGTAGAGCAACCGTATATAGAATTAGTAGAAGGTGGAGGGATGAACAGTCTTTAAAAAGGAAGGAGGGTTCGGGAAGGCCAAAGATCAGCACTGCAGATCAAGATCGAGCTCTTTTAGGAGCTTTAGAAGAGAATCCATTCCGTACTGCAAAGGAAGCCCGAATCCTATCTGGATTTCCTGGCCGAAAAACCACAACGTGGCAAAGACTGCAAGATTCTGCTTTAAACTGCAGAGTGGCGGCAAATAAAACGGAGCTGACCGTAGAACAAAGACAAGCTCGTCTTCTGTTCGCCTTAAATCACGTGAACCGCGGCCAAAATTTTTGGGACCGTGTAATTTTTAGTGACGAAAAGATTTTTCAATCTTGCAAACAGGGCAAAATTAAAGTGTACAGGCCAAATAACTCAAGATTTGACCCAAACTACGTGAACCATTTTCGAGCTGCGGGTCATTTTAGCGTTAACGTCTGGGGGTAGATTTCATCAAGAGGGATGGGTGTGGCATGGCGAATTAACTCATATAAGATTTGTAGGCCAAACATATGTGGATATACTGGAAAATGTGATGAGGCCCAGTGTGCTACTTTTATATCCCGAAGATAATTTCATTTATCAGCAGGATAATTGTCCTGTGCACACGTCAAACATTGCCACGCAATGGTTTAGGGCCAACAATATTGAAGTGCTACAATGGCCAAGTTATAGCCCAGATGCTAACCCAATAGAGAATGTGTGGGGGGTCATAACAAGACGGCTATATCAAAGAGATTTTATGCCAAGAGATGCTGAAGAGTTATGGAATTCTATCCAAGAAGTTTGGGAAGAATTGTCTGTAAGAGAGGACTTTTTGCCAGGTTTCATGCAGATGGATAGAAGACTGCAAGCAATCATAGATGCTGATGGATACATGACCAAATATTAATTTAAGTAATTTAATTTGTTTCCCTTATTTGTATTGTTAACAAGATTGAGACAAGATATACACTGCTCATTTTCGTAAAAAAAATAAAAACCGCTCTAAAAATCGTATTCATTTTTTTCCGAACCAACTGTACATAACTACCTCAGTCACAAATTGTCTTAATGTAACACTTAAGTATTAACAGCGACTTTTTTCTTCGATTTAGTTAAAGCAGAAAACAGGATGCCTCAACACAGCCCCCAAGCACAAGCGGTGGAAAAAAAATTCGACGCTGGTGAAGATGATGATGATGTTGATGATGATGAAGAGGCACCCATAATGGAAGGATTTCGGGAACCGAGCGATGAATATGAATTTGTCGAGACGAGAAAAACTATGGTCCAGTGGCCGACAATAGCTGAATTCACTATCGAATTGGGCGCTTACACCATTGACGAATACCTGTCATACTTCGACACAGAAGAGGACTGGATGTACGTCATTTATTACCAAGGTCTTTACGAGTCGGAGTGTTCCCATTTATACAGATATCAAGTAAGCACATGTGACTGTAATTCCTTGTTCGGGAGGAGTATCTTAAATGATTAGTTAAACTCTAAGGTAAAACCGGATAAGATTTGTTTTATAAAATAAGTCTAAAACGCGATAAAAAGCATACCATACAAGAAAATCGATCTTTTGTACTATATGTATTTTATTTTTTGGATTATTTCGAATTTTTAAATTATATTATCGACGTATATGTACAGTACATCTTGCCAAGACCAGGAGTCAGTTGTTTTTATTTTAAATAGGATTTCTTCTATATTTGAAGTGATGTAACTTAATCCATTTTATAAGAGTCTGCTGGTGCTGATTTTTTAAAATAATAAAGAAATTATACATCTAACCCCTTGTATATTATCTTATATTTAAATGGAGCAATAAAATATGAATTTAATTAATATGTATAATTGAAGATATTGGTAGATAAGTGAGAAACACTAAGTCGCAACCCCCAATTTAAATCCAGGATAAGATACTGGAAGATGCGTTTTAAAAAATTGAGTAAATTATCAAAACTCAGAACTTGGCAACTCTCTATTATATTTGTTCTATACAACAAATTGAATAAATCACTTTAAATATGAAGAAAAATGCAAATTAATATATCAGACTTAGACCCACACTATTATATATTGTCGGACTGGTCTTCCACTAATTTTTTATCAATATAAGGTGTCCTATTTAAAAAATATGAAACCTGGTCAGGGCCAGAAAAACACACCATGTATATTATTATTAATTCATTCCCAACCAACTATAATAGTTTATTGCAGGGAAAATAAACTAAACTAAAAATATAAAAATAAGAAAATATTCATAATACAAAGAGAACTACAAGAAATACTGTGAATATGTAAAAAAAATGTTAAACATTAAAAACTACAAATAAAAGAAATATAATGCATACGTTTTTAAATTATTACCCTAGGAAAAACTTATTAAGTACTTTCTTCAACTTTTCCAGATTATTTATTTCCTTGATTTTCTTTGGTAAATTATTATAGGTGTTAGTGCTATGTACTGGGTGTTTCAAATTCGATGCTCATCATGGGGATCTTCTAAACCGTAAGAGCTAGATGGGTAGTTCAAATTTGGCAAAGTTGCGCATTTTAGAGCCCAATCGAATGCCGCTGAGAAAATAAAAATATTCCGAACCATTTCGAAGAAATCCGAAAAAAACCGAAATTGACGATTTTTGAATTTATTTTTTTGCGACTTTTATTTTGGCAGATAAAAAAAAACTAAGACCACATTCTAATTGTAGTTTTTTCTCTTCTACAAAATGGCGTTGTCAGATTTTTAATCCGACGTTTCGTCCTTCGTGGCCCATCATCAACTTTCTAAATTTAAATACGGACCTGGATTTTTTTTTTAAAAAGCATTTTTAATTCTGATTAAAATGATATGTAACACGTGTGTGAAATAGTTTTAGATAGTGGAAAAAAAGCTAATTAATAATATAAAATAAGGTGGCCATGGATTTTTCTGAAGTATTTCATTAAATTTAATAATTTTATAATATTGTTAATCTAGTTTACTTTATAAAAAAAATAGTAACAAAGAAAAAAATTACCTATTTTTAAAATAAAATAGTAACAAAAGTCTAATAGTAACAATTTATTTTATGTTAATAAATAAAAATAATGATTTAAATGAGGTGTTCAAACAAATTTCCTTGTTGTTTATAGCTCGCTGGATCATGCGGCCTGGCACTCTCTCCATTGTGCGTTCTAACGATTGTCTTAAAAGATTAATGTCGTTTGGTGGATATAAACCAAGTCTTTTAGATGACCCCACAGAAAAAAGTCATGGGGAGCCAAGTCCGGGCTTCTCGCTGGCCATAAAACAACTCCTCTATTACCTATCCATTTTTCAGGGAAAACTGTATTTAGGTAATTGGTGACGATACCCGCGTTATGAGCTGGAGCTCCGTCCTGTTGCCACCACAGCTGCTGCAGTTCATTAAGCGGGTAGTCGTCAAGAAAGTCTAATATAGGACCTGTGAGCATCTCCAGGTAGCGCTGACCTGTTAAAACAAAATGGGCCCTAACAGTCTGTTCCGACACAGTCCACTCCATACATTAATAGAGTTTCTACCTTGGCCCCGGATTGGTATGTTCTCGCGAGGATTATTGATAGACCACACATGCTCGTTGTGTCTATTAAACATTCCACACGAGCTAAATGAGGATTCGTCAGTCCAAATGATCTTGTTTGTAATATCCGGATCTTCTTGCAATGCCAAATTAAGCCAATTACAAAAATTTAGTCGCCTTTCTGGATCACCGGGCATCAAAAACTGACTTGTGTGGATTTTAAAGGGCCTATAATGGGCGGCTTTTAATGTTCTCCACACTTTCACGTGGGGCATATTATTTAAATCCCTGCCAATCTGCCTGGTCGAAATTCTTGGATTTTCATTAACCTAGAATCAAATTAATCAAATCAATCAAAATTAAAGCTAGCCATTGTTGTAAACGAATAGGTATCTTTTGCTTGAATTCATTGCGAACATTGCCGTTCCAGGATAATAAACTTACAGAATTTAACACAGCGTTTACTTCTTCTTCAGTAGTCCGCAATCCATAATTATTTCTTTTCTTAGCAAAATTTCCTTCATGTCGTAATTGCCTTTCAATTCTGTTAAAAATTGTATAATGCGGCTGGGGCCGTTCGGGGTACTCAATCAAATATCTTTCACTTGCGGCTATGCTGTTTCGATTCTCAAGGTAGTAAATACGAAGCATATCACATTTATCTGAATTTGAAAATATCATTTTTCTTTTAAAAAGTAGACTTTTTAATAAAATTATTAAATTATTGATAATATTTGAAAATGGTTTCCAAGCGCAAGAAAAATAAGAATCATAAATGTCAGAAATCCATGGCCACCTTATTTTATATTATTAATTAGCTTTTTTTCCACTATCTAAAACTATTTCACACACGTGTTACATATCATTTTAATCAGAATTAAAAATGCTTTTAAAAAAGTAAAAAAAAAATCCAGGTCCGTATTTAAATTTAGAAAGTTGATGATGGGCCACGAAGGACGAAACGTCGGATTAAAAATCTGACAACGCCATTTTGTAGAGGAGAAAAAACTACAATAAGAATGTGGTCTTAGTTTTTTTTTATCTGCCAAAATAAAGTCGCAAAAAAATAAATTCAAAAATCGTCAATTTTTTTTTTCGGATTTCTTCGAAATGGTTCGGAATATTTTTATTTTCTCAGCGGCATTCGATTGTTAAAATGCGCAACTTTGCCAAATTTAAACTACCCATCTAGCTCTTACGGTTTAGAAGATCCCAATGATGAGCATCGAATTTGAAACACCCGGTATAGAATTCACCGTTTTTTAAAATTACTTTTTATTAATAATTTGTCTAGTATTGTGATGGTGTATTGTATTTGTCTTATATAATGTGATATTTGAGTGTTTTATTTTAAGATTTATAGAATGAATTATTATACAAACTTTTAATTTATAATGCGAATTTATGTCTAGATATCCTTTAGGTTTATATAAATTGGATGTAGGTTGGATGGATGCATTTAATAACTACGTTTGGCGTTTTTTTAAAGGATTTAGATTACTTGAACAAGCAAATCTCAAACTGAATTAAGTACTGTAATTTTGAATAAACTAATGAAAAATAAATGACGAAATTTGAAAGGTATATAATACCTTATTTTATATATACATTTCAAATCAATAAAAAAAAACAAATATATTTTAATCTTTTTAGGCTATATACAGTTTGCCAACATGGAAATACCCCGTAGCTCAAGCCACCGCTAGCATATTCTTCTCGATAGAAGTTTGCAGATCTAAGCCAGTACATTGTTTAGTGGATGTAAGTTGATCTTTTTAACCGGTTTAAAACAAAAGGAGGAAGTTATTAATTCAATCCTATGTATATTTTATATGTTCAAGGTTTTTCCTGATATACTGACCCCCCAGTGGGTTTATTATTCAGTTGAATGAGGTTCTAGAATCCTTTTTACAAAACAGAACCCTGGTTGTAATTATGAATGTATGACCAGTTAGGAGTCTGAAAAAATGAGTGTGGATGCCGGAGAGCCCCAAGGGTCAATAACCTTCCAAAGCATATATTAACTAAAGTTGTTATGTATGCTGATGATACACATGCAAGTCAAATTATTAATGATTTAATTGAATTGGTTCACAGCGAACAAGTTAAAGCTTAACATAGATAAAACCAAGATAATGCTATTTTCCAACAGAAATGCTCCTAGCAATAAGTAATTTGAGACTTAATAATGAAGTTATCAATAGACTGAAGGAATTGAAAAGTTTGGGGTTAACACTTGACACTACTCTGAAATTTAATACACACATCTTGCAATTAAATCAAAAACTTAATTCTGCCTGCTACTCCTTAAGAATTTTGCGTGACATGGTGCCCGAAAAAGTTTTCAAATACGCTTACTACTTTCACTCGAAAATGATGTATCCTGTACAGTTCTAGGGAGTTAACACTGATTTGAGTACCGCGATATTTAAATGAAAAGAACGGTTTCGCTGACGTTTTGTCACAATCACATTTAAATTTTCGAAGCTTTTTTTCTCGTGTCCGAATAGAGACTGAAGTGTTAGTGACTGCGACGCTTCCTTTATACCCCCACCCGGGACCGAAAGTTATATTTAAGCGGTAGTTGCTTCTTATTTATGTTTTCTGGATGTTGCTGTTGTTGTTGCGCTAATTGCGCTTGATTTTTTGTGATTTTAATTTGTCGATTATGGTCTTCCATACTGTTGGTAGTTTTAATGATTTTTTAAAAATTTTATTTAAATCACCTTGTTTTTCAATTTCTCTGGCTTCTCGGATTATTCTGGTCTTATAATGATCTATATTGGCAATCTCCCTACACCCTTCGATATTTATATATGTAGGAATAGAACTGAGATTGTTTGTTTGTTTCTGATACTGAGTTTACGCTCTTCTGCTCTTGCTGATATTCGCCTGTTAGTTTGCCCCACGTACATCTTTTGACAGTCCTGGCATGGAATGCTGTATACTCCGGGGTTTCCCAACTTGATTATGTCTTTTCGGTTTCCAAGTAGTTTACCTATAGTTGTTTGTGTATTATTTGTATGTTATGTTATCTAAGAATTCTTCCGATCCTGTCTGTTGTGTCTTTTACATATGGCAAGACTACTTACCATATGTTAAAGACACAACAGACAGAATCGTTGCCTGCCCGGTTCATAATTTTTGTTGTTCGGTATTCGGGAACCCTGTGCATTAATAGCTTTCTCTATTGTGCGATTTGTGTAGCCATTTTTCTTTAAAGCAAAGTATGTTTTGTCTCGTCTGTTTCAGTTAATCGCATGGATCTAGATATTAGGGTATTGACCACAGCTTGAAAATATCTGTGGGTATGTGTTGGTTTTCTACACTGTGTATTCAAAACGTACGTTATGAATTTACGTGAATCAGAAAATGTTCGTGCTCTGTATGACCATATAATATGTCATAACATAACGAATCCGTAACTTGGGCTTCAAACTTGCTTTCTCAAGAGTTTTTTCTCACAGTATGTTATTAATAAATTCGCATATCGGTGATAGCAAGGACCCAGAATAACCCCAGAATGGTGATATAAAGGAAGCGTCACAATCACTAACGCTTCAGTCTCTATACGGACGAGAGAAAGAAAGCTTCCAAAAATGCCAAATGTGATTTTGGCAAAACAATTCTTTTCAGAACGACAATAATGAACGGATGTACTCCCGGAATGAAAACACATTGTAGAACTTTACTAAACCTATAATTTAAATAGAACAGATACCATCTTTAATACGGATTCCGACGAATGTATAATTAACCAAGTAAATAGGACTGGCACAAGGCGGTTAGTTGTATTCTCTCTAACGTATTAGAGTTAGATTCAGTAGAGCGGGAACTATCAAATAGGCAATGCTGACGTCACATAATTTCGATGTTGAGATGTGGTTAAACAGGTGGCTAAATATTGTTACTGTTGTTTCATTGGGGATAGCACCCAAGAAGCAATTAATTCTCAAACCGCAATCCGTGACTCTGGCCCCACTTGTACATTTGTTTAAATTGGTTACGTTATTGAAATTGATGTGGGCTCTCCAGCTCAATGGCGGGGCATAGAAATTGCAACGAGGTCTTGGGTTTAGTTTTTCTTTCTTGTTCAAACCTATATCACAGTGTCCACTGTGACAAAAAAAAAATCAAAAATTCCCAAGCGATGCAAAACAATTTCATCGGTCAGACGTGAAGACATTTTTTATTCGTTGTTTATTTTTGCTATCTATGTGTTCTTTTAAATTTTCACTATCTAATTATTTTATTGTAATTTTACCTTGGTGCCCTTATTTATGATTGCGCCCCCTCCCTGTGCCTATAATTTTGGAAGTAATTGCGTTTTAAATATCGGGCAGCAACGGTTTTTGTTAGTCCTGGTTGTTTTTTTTTGGGTTGATATAAAAAAGCGTATCTATAATAAACAATAAAAATATAATTAAACAAATCGCCACAGTCATGGATAAGAATTAATCGTTCCTGTAACTTAGTGTAACCAACTAGTTTGAATAGGCTGTATTTGTACTTATGCTAGTAATTTTATCTAGTGTCTTTATTATCTGTATTTAAAATCCCTTTTAGTTATTATAAGGTTTCTTAACGCTAAAATGTTTAAAATAAAATAATATAAAAAATTAATTTATATTATTTTATTCTTTGTCGGATTGTTAGCACATTTACTGATATTTTCCTTCATTACAACACTACTGATATTGTTTTTAAATTTTAGGTGACATACAGGTATGAAACCTTTAGACATATTCACCGGCCTGGATTTTTTGACTTCCAAGAGAGGTGGTTACACTACATCCTGGACTCTAAAATCAAATTTTTCCAAACTGTGACTTATTAAGATTAAAACTCGTACAAATAAATATCTTAAATAATGTATATATACCTGCGTTTATTTGAACACAAATTAATACAATTCACCTAAAAAAAAATATATTTTTCAATTGACTTCAAGCTAAAAACTTAATTATTTATTATGTATTTACAATTCTATGTTAATTGTCAATTTAGCAATAGGTACATTAATAATGAAGAGGGAATTACATTCGAAAGAGAAAATAAAAATCAAAACAAGTTTGTTAAAATAAAATAGATGAGATGGCTATTTATACATGGTCGCTGGTATGTATGGAAACAGTTGACTATTTCTGAAAGTAAGAGAGCTAGCAAAAAATGTTAAACAGCGTGGTCCAAAAAGTTTGAATATTCATCATAAAAATCGACACATTAAGGTGATTCTTTAGTCGATGGCTTTGAAAAATAATTATCCATAACACTGTTTTACGTAAAAGTACTGCAAACACACTTAATAGTACAATTATTTGCATCTGACAAGGTGAACACAGAAACCTTATGATATTTTAGGGTAGGATTATCTAGTTCTGTTTTAGTTAACGTACAGGGTGATCCAGATAACTTTTTAAATGGAAATATTTGGGTTAAATTAGAAAAAATGTTCCAAAGAAAAGTTGTTTGATTCGATATGTTTTTTCATATAATTATATTTTAATATATACAAGGTGTCTCAAAAAAGTTAAGTCAAGTACCAACTGAGTTTTTAAAAATAATATACCACATTTTAAAATGTTTTTGAATTGCATAGTAAATTCTGCATATTTTTTGTATAATAAATATACCATGTATTAAAAATTAACCGTTTTCGAAATATGGAAGGTTTTAGAATTACGAAAAACTACGATTTTCGGATATAATTGCTAACCTATTTAAATACCTGCTGCTATCTAAAGATAAAGGTTTAATTTTAGAACATTGATTTTTATTTTATTATTATTTTATTTATTTGACTATAAATGAAACATTATAGCAAGTCAAAAATCTTGAATACAAAATTAAGGTATTAGGAAAACTTAAAATACTAGCCTGTCACAAGTATTAAAAAATTAAAAATCAGTATTAAAATCAATAAACAAAACATAGAAATAATATGCGAAGAAAACTTTACCTATAAATTGAAAAAATAAACAAATAAAACATTTTTACTCCAAAAGTCTCTAAAAATACTCAAACGGTCAGATCTAACATAGAGTTTAAGGAATATATATTCATGTATGTACATAGTTAAAACAACGAAAAAAAAAACAAAAACAGTCAGATGATTGCAGTGAAAGCTTGCTGTAAATATTCCAGGATAGAATAAAAGCCTTTTTTTACAAGGAGTTTTAAATTTAGTTTTAAACATATCGATTTTCAGTTCCTTATATGTCTGTGGCAAAGCATTGTAAAGTTTAACATTTACTGCATTTTCCCCAGATTTTGTAAGTCTTAAATTGGGTGCTATTATTAGATTAGCGGAACGTGTCTGATAATTATCATTTTCAGAATGTGTGCGAAAGAGATACTTTCTCCTATGTATGTCATAAACTCGGCAAAATATAAATAAAGAGGGAAGTGTTAATATATTGGAGGCAATAAAGGTTTGCAATGTTCAATTGTACCAACACTACATAAAACTCTAACTGCCTGCTGCTGAAGTCTAAAGACCCTAATTACTCCAGAAAAACATCCCCACAATGTTGTTTCACATGCCAGTCGAGAGTGGAAATAGTCTACCCTCAAAGCAGTTGTTGACAATTTATTTTTAAGCTGTCTTAATTGAAACACCATACTTGATAGCTTTCCACAAAGCAAGACAATGAACCATTACGTATAATACCCAGCATGTTGACTGGTTGAAGATCATCCGAATCTGCAGAACGTCAACGTCTGTGACTTTTCTAGATTACATTTTAAATAATTCGCGGCAAACCAGGTATTAGCTACCACCAAAACACCTCTAATGTGGTCATCCAAATCGGACCTCTTTAGGCAACTTATGACAATTGTCGAATCGACCGCATAGAGAGAACAATGAGTTGGATGCATATAATTGAAAAAGTCGTTATATAACTGAAAAAGTCGTTAATATAAATAATAAATAAAAAAGGGCCCAAAACGACTCCCTGAGGAACACCATGCCTCACCTGACAATATTGTGAACGCTGAAAGACAACTGTCGCCCCTCCAAGTATGAGCCCAATAAATTGAGGCTGCCATACCTAATGAGGGCGTGATTGACACAGTCGAATGCCTTGGTGAGGTTACATAACAGCTTATGGAGTCCCTGCTCAATTCTTTATTGAAGTGATTTAAAGTCTGATTTACTGCTTGATTCATTTTTATTTTGTGCTAATATTTAAAAAATTCGCTATTCGATTGCTGAAAGATTCAAAATAATCCAGCTTTATTTCAAGAATAATAATATCACTACAAGAACACGAGAATCGTATATGCAAAATGTTCAGAATGGTCAAAGAATACCATCTGTACCAACTATAATTCATACGCAGAAGTTATTGCAAGCAACAGCAGAAATAAGAAAATGGCGAAACAAAGAAAGGGATCTTAATATGTTACTTTATTTTCGAGAAAATCGTAACAGAGACTGTGTCAGAGAGATAAGGTATGGACCACGAAGCAAGCGAGTTAGTTATGGAGGAGTTCAGAGAACTTTAAAGCAAAATGGATACCACGATTTGAAAATTAGGCTAGTACAATTATATGAAGAACAAAAAAGGGGAGATAAATTTATTTAAATTATAAGAGAAAGTCTTAATCAAGATCCAGATTATTTCAATAACATTTTATGGGCCGATGGGCCGGTATTTATAATCGGAAAAACTGCCAAATTTGGTCTGATGAAAATCCTCAAGCTCTCGAGCTAATTGATTTCAAGGACGATCCACAATACAAGTTTGGTGCGGCATTGATGGCAAGATGTTAGGTACTGATTTTATCCGTGGGTTAAGATATCTGGAACTTTTGAAAAATCAAAATGAGCACTTTATCGATGAACTATCAAACTCGGCAAAATATAATTTGGCAACAAGATGGAGCACTACCGCCTAATATGGTGACAGTTAGAGACATTCTTCAAAATAATTATCAAGTGTGGATGGGGAGATACTGAACAATCAGCTGACCCGCGAACAGCCCAGATCTAACGCCCATGGACAGCTTCCTTTGGGGTTATTTGAAAGATTAATAGCCGGTTGCACAAAACTTTTAACCATGTAATAAATTTAATTGACGTTTAGAATCAGTTTTGACACTGACACTGTTATGTGATCTGTCACACTCTGAGCCGTCCGATTAGTTGATGCTTAGTTGAGGAGCGATCAATCAAAACGCAATAAATCCACTAAACTTGATTCTGAGATAAATGCCAAAATGTTACACACCCGTCGCCGTTTAACTAATCAATTTAAAATAAAGGCTATTTCAAAGAACAGTGGTTGTATATTAATATTTTATACATTAGAATACTGGGTAAATAATATGTTTGATAAAATTTGACAAAAAAAATGAATTTATTGCGATTTGAATGATTTTCAAAGCTTTAAGTGTACTGTACCTCTTAAAAAGCAATAAAAACAATAAAATATTTTGTATGAACGTAACTAATACCTTTATTTTGTCAAATTTACAAAAAGAAAATTTTTAATTTGAATTTTTGAATGAATGGGTTAGCTATTTTAAAACAAAAGTAAAAATTCTTTTTTTTAAAGAACCGACGTTTCCACTATATATTTACTCTTCTTCAGATTTATTTTAAAACAAGGCTCCTATATCAAGACCCAACACATAAAATAGCTCTGAAGAAGATAGATATACAGTCGAAACGTCGTTTTTTAAAGAAATGCCGATTTTCATTTCTGCCTTTAGCCCACTATGCCATCTATTCATAAATTAAATATCACGTTATTATATGCTTAATTAGATGTGTAAACCATGGTCTTCTTCTAGACAGTCACAAGAATTTTCATTTTCTCCATGTTGATCCTCTTGGTGGCAACCTTCTGTAGCTAAAAGGCACTTATAGCAATCTAACGAATTATCATTTGTCCAATCTTCACCGAATTGTTGCTCCAAAAGATGTTTTAGGGATTTCTTCTTTTTGTCAATAAGAGAGTTATTGAGCGGAATATTGTCAAGTTTCATATCGTTGTCAGATTTTCGAGCCTTTGTTAGAGTTTTTCCAACTTCGGTAAGACTTTCATACCTAAAATTTTGGAAACACGACACCTTTATAGATTTGTTTGGTAGTTTTTTTAAATGAATTCTTTTTAAATCAAGCATTCCATCTATTTTTTTCAAGGTATTTTGAAGTGACTTAATATCAAAAAGCACCCAGTCTGTTTTCTCTTCCTTCTGTTCCTCTTTTGTTTTAATAACCGATTTTTTTCTGAGACACTTTTCAACTC
The DNA here is from genome assembly GCA_030620095.1 of Kuschelorhynchus macadamiae. NCBI lineage: Eukaryota > Metazoa > Arthropoda > Insecta > Coleoptera > Curculionidae > Kuschelorhynchus > Kuschelorhynchus macadamiae. The sequence continues at coordinate 3,819,055 of JAUTXW010002195.1, read as the reverse complement.
GTCCAAACACCCTGTCCGCCGGTAAAAAGCTGTGACCACGCACCGGAAATGTTATCCTAATTTCTTGTAATCCTGGAGGTCCCTTAAATTTGAGCCAATAGTACAACGCATGTAATATGTGCGAATTTTTGTTCTGCCCTCCGCATCCATCACAGAACAATCGCACTATCTTTATATCATCTAAACTGAGTGAACTTAAATGATGCAAAAGAGCAGAACCTACCTGTACCGAACCCCTTCCAGCTTGATCCTCACTCCATGTATAAAAGTGGGGATTTTTTGAATTCATATCAACGCAGCAGAAAATGTAAAAGCTGACTTGGTGTGCATAAAAAGCGTCAGAAATCGGAGTCCTAGGCAAAGGCTGGACTTGTTGCAAGTCGAAACAAAAAGTAACTGAAGATTCCGGTTTCTCTTTACATAACTCGTAGAATGCTTTAGCTCTCTTGTTGTGAATGCGCTTTTTTAACATTAGCTTTCTTTTTTCTTCTGCACTATTCTCTATTTTAATTTGGTTGGAAAGTTTCATGCAAGTGGCACATACGTCCGACGCTGGAGAGGAAAAGCCTAAGTTAAAATCCTGCCTAAAAATCCTTGAAAACATTGTTAGGGAAACTTGTTTTGTTCCACACTCTCTGTTATATTTTTTATGTAGCTTTACAATACTTAAATCGCAGTCTAAATAAATTTTCTGCGATTTAGATCTGTTATAATGGCTTTCTCTTCCCCTGAGATTACCGATAAACTCTCTAACACTATTTTTCTTATCTAATGTTTTTTTGGATTTTCGATCGCCACCTCGATTTTCTGTTGGTACTGCACCTTGGTGAATCACATTTGCAGCCCTAGTGACACGGCGCACGGATACACTCATAGCTAATGTAAAAAATTTTTGGCAAACTCTTACCGGATGTTTAGAATGTCTGCTTTTTAAATAGTACGTTATTGCTAACTTACGAGGTTTTGTTTGAGTGGGTGCTCTTTTTCTATTTATTTCCATGGCACTGATCATGTGACAAAGTTTTATATCCTGCTCGTATTTCTTAATTGAGCTGTACAATTTTTCTTTATTTCTTTTAATATCACTCAACGTGACATTATTACACTGGTAACTTGGTCCATCGTGATTACATGGCCTTTTGAAGAATCGCAATGCTACATCTGGATCGCCATATCTAAAAATACAAAAAAAAACATCTGTAACGTAGGTCCATTACGTTATTAAAATGTATAGTTTACCTTTGGCGTTTTTTAATTTCTTTTACAGATATGTTCGTTTTCTTTCTTTTAACTCCTTTTTCTTTAACACATTTATAAGGTCCTCAGAATCACTCATTTTATATTCAAAAAATAACTAATAAAGAACAAACCGATCTAACAGGTGACACTGAAGATGACAGGTTAAAACCGGAACTCCCAGGGTGCAAATCATTATTAAATTAAAATTTGCTATATGGTGTGCCATCTAGTATACAGTAACCATATTAATCTATAGTTACACATTATTCAAATACAGGAAATTTTAAAGGATTTATCCCGTTTTGATTGCCTTAGGAAAAATGAACGGATTTATTGCGTTTTGATCGATTTGCTCTCTTTCGGTAGCATTTTCCTATAGGAAATATTGCGGTTAGAATGAATTTGATGTGTCCACTGGATTTATCTCATGCTAAAGCTATGGAGTACATCCTTAACTGAAATTTTCTAAAAATTGGATTTATCGCGTTTTGATTGATTGCTCCTCAGTTAAATGCTTTGTGCAACCCGCTAACAGTTTATAAAGAAAGAAATAATAATATTCAAGAAATTCAAAAAAATATATTAAATAAAATGTGTATATTTAGTAATTCAATAAGAAAGCTGATTTTAACGGAACTAGATTTTTTTTTTGAATCCCGGAAATATAAAATTGTGATCCCCGAATCCCGGAATTGAATGCCCTACTCTTATGGCATGGTTTCTCTCAAACTCATCAGATGCCTTTGAAGATAAAAGTATCCAACCTAGTATGTTTATAATCAGCAGAGACCCGTTTGATGGACATATTCAGGCTATTACAAAAAAATATGCAAGTTTGTTCTGCAGAGACTTTATGATCAATCGTGTATATGAGTTTTCCTTACAACAATAAACTTTTAAAAACCCTATAACTTTTGTGTTTAACACTTTTTACTAGATCTCTTATATTTGAAAATAATGGATCCTTTCCGTATATATCAACGGTTGTGTGTATGATTTTACTTACGTCGTTTTGTATTTACAATCAGGTTTTACTTGAATTAAAGGCGAAATTATAATATACTAAATCACTTTAAACATAAAATATAATCTGATTAAGAAGAATTAAACACCTTTATTTTGTGAATTTAAACAAATTAGATACTATAAATTGAAATATAATTTTCTATTCGGGCTTTCATTGTCAACAGTTTAAAGTATTCACAACGATTTGAGTAGTGACGTATCTCTGACGAAAACGCGATTAATTAAAATAAAATGCATTTCTGAGAAGGTAAATTCGATGAAAATATTCGATAAATAATGAAAACATCAGAGAGATTAGTTACTTTAAAATAATTGGTGTTTCAGGGAGGCAGTCATTAGAAGTTAGAATAGATAAAATGTATTCATGCAAAAGTATGCACATATTATTTATTTTTACTTAGTATCATATTCCAGCACTTAGCAGTTTTCAAGAAATAAGGAATTACATAAAGGCTAATTTTTTTGCATAAAGGTAGACTTTAAATAGGCAAACAATTCCTCCACCCAAATCATTCTGGTGATATATAAAAAAGAGAGTAAAAAGAAGCAAATGCTTTCTTTTAAATCAAAACCCTAAAATATTTATACCAAATTTTTCTTAAATATGTACCTACAGGCTAAACGCATGGACTCATCACTCGCATCAAAAGATTCCAAAAGTGTTCTTAGCTGAGTTTGCCTTAAAAAAACAAAATAGAAGAAGCAGTATATATATATATATAATTTTTTTTTTATTAATATTATTATCAGTACACAGGATGTCCAGATATAAGCGAGTATTTCCCTTTCAGCTCTGTCTCATTTAAACTAATCTAAATCTACCACCAGCAGAGAAGAAATCATTAAAGCCTAGCAGCTCCAAGATCCCAGGTTCTACGGTCTTCTCAAGATACACAAAAAATGTACCACTTCGACCAATCGTTAGTGCAATAGACTCGCCCACATACAAATTAGGCAAATATAGATAATTTGGTCAAATGTAGAATCACTATACACAAATGTTCTTGTCAACGATTCAATTGCCATTATGTCAGACATATTGGAACATAATAATGTTGATAATAACTTAATAAACCTAGAGGAAGTGAAGTCTTACATCTACTTATCTAATTTTTCAAGAAATTTTTTATGAACACACCTCAGGGGCAGCTACGGAATCTCCTTTATCACCTGTGGTAGCAAATATCTTTATGGAGGCCTTTGAGGATATTGTTTTAATACTTTTGTTGTTTGCACAGGAAAATCTCCTCATATTTCTAGACCACCTTAATCAACATCGCAATGGAACGAGTCCCTTTCTAGATGTATTTTGTTCCAAGGAAGGAAAATGGTATATTAAGACATTCTCTGTATAGAAAATCGACGCATACAAATAGATACTTAAATGCAAATTCCCACCACTATGCAGCACAAAAGAAATTGGTTATTAACTCAACTGATCAAGATTCTATAATAACGGGGAGAGGGAATGGCTATTGTACTGAAGATAATACGCGTTCAATTAAAAAATATAGTAATCCAACTCCGCGAAAGGAGGATGATAAGGAGCCACCTTTAGGTAGTGTTGTTCTTCCCTACACACATGGTACTGCAGACAAAATAGGACGATTACTTCGGCGGTCCAACATACACAATGCTTGCGGACCCCCGAAAGATGTACTTTTTCAAACAGGAGTATATAAAATTCCATGCTCCTGTGAAGAAATGTATGTGGGAGAAACAGGACGCTTAATATCCATTAGATTTAAGGAACATGAACAATGTATTAAAAAGAAACAAATTGTCCAATTTTCTGTAGCTGAACACCACAGCATACCACTGGCCATATTATAAATGTAGAAGAAACCAAAGTTCTGACGTTGGTGTCGATTCTAGGCTTTTATAAACGAAAGATTGGAGAATCTATTGAAATTTTCAAACATACAAGAAACTTCAATAGAGATAGAGGTTACGGTCTACATCTCACGTGGAAACCGATCTTAACACAGGGTCACGGTTCGGCGAGCACAAGTCGATTATAAAAGCCCGCCTGAATCGCCCCGAGCCCATTCCGTGTTTAGATCTCGTGGAGTAAAGATCCCTGAAGGTGGCTCGTTCAATCGAAGGCGAAACGTCGGATATTAATTACAATTTGATGCGGTCTAGTCCCAAGAACCATGCTTTCTTATTCTAGACGGTGGGTCTTAGGCGAATGAATTATATTATACCGAAGAAGCGTCTATATTCTCTCTGGAGACTAGTACAAAATCCAAACCAGTCTTAAGGTTGAGCTTTAAGCTTTTATATCTGCGTGTCGGTACCTCCTAAGAAAACATTGAACAGCTCAAATGCTCTGTACAAGACATAGATATATATGTTTCTTGACCTAGGTCAAGAAATTGGTTAAATTGGATCAAGAAACTGAGTTTAATCGAATTTTAAAAAATGGCAATATTCGTTATCAAAGAAAATTGTCACTTTTTCAAGGGATGCCATTCCAACACGACGTAAGGATAACATATTTATCAAGACGGACCTTTTAACCCAACATGGTACAGACTTCGCAAATATTTCCTTGAATGCTTTTAGTCGCGGTAGAAATGGATGTAGATACAAATTCCATCCCGCCTACGGGATACCGGGTACCCTTATAAGGTTAAGTGTTCGAAAGCTTTCGATTGCGTAAGTCACACAACGCTGTTGCGGGAGTTGGAGTTGTATGGGTTTAAGAGTGTGGCTCTTGAATGGATGAGTACTTATATTTGTGGAAGATCTCAGACAGTGAAATGTGATGACCTCCTCTCGAATTGCCGTAACATTACAAGGGGTACCCCTCAAGGGTCAGTGTTGGGACCAATGCTTCCTGCTTCTTGGATGTTCAGGGCAAATTCACTTTGTTCGCCGATGATGTGACTATTCTTTGCGATCCAGCGCGGTCCTGTGGAACACGGTGTTGCATAAGATTGGGAAGGTGGAATTGTGGTGTCAATCAAATTCTCTTTGCTTGAATTTTAAAAGCAAATCTTTTAGCTTTCGGCTGTAATGTAGATTCACTCACACTTGATAACAATCATTTAATAGAACGTAAGACTTTTCTGAAATTTTTGAGTTACTTTAGATGACAAACTAAAATTTAATGAAGATATATAATCTCAATTCCAAACTAGCATCTGCATGCTTTGCATTGAGAATTGCATCTAAAGAATTCAACTGGCAGTCAGTGAGGATGGTATATTTTTCTCTTGGTGACTTCCAATTGACATATGGTATAGGCTTTTCGGGTCAATGCTCTCAATATTTGTTTAACTCAGTGTTCGAGTTGCAGAAGAGGGCAGTTCGATATTTAAATAGGGTGGGATTAAGGGGTCATTGTAAATCCATGTTTATATCCTCACAAATCCTGACTTTGTCTTGTTTATTTATTCTTGAAACAGTGTATATTATACATAAAATACGCGATCAGTATCCTAATAACACAACGTCATATAACAGCCGCCAAGCTAACAACCTCTCGCTGCCTATTTCCATGATTAGGCATTCTCTTATTTTTAATAGCATAAAGATCTACAACCACTTGCCGTTAAGCCTGAGAAATATTACTGACTTAAAATTATTCCGACAATCAATTTAGACGTTTAGAACAAAAAGCGTATTACAATTTACAGGAATACTTTTCTGACGAGTTGTGACGTTAAGGATGGAACCCATTTTTTTTTTACAGTATTCGAGCATGTTGTCTGATGTTATGCTTTTCTATTATTGTCACATTACATGTTTGTTTCTTTCTTTTACAAATTTTTAACCGTGACTTTACTTTGTTTTAGTTTTAGAAAGATTTACAATGACTTTCTACATATTTTATAACTTTTATATTTTAACTTTTGTTTGATTTTGATTTGTTTTTGTTTGCGTTTATCTTCTCGGATGTTTGAATTTTATAACTTTTTAACCTATTTCTTTACAGCTTTGTCAACAGGATGATTGTGACAATAAAGAATATTTTGAGTTTTGAATTTGAGTTTCATTTAGTATGTTTTGTGGTTTCTCTTCCTAAATTAATATAAGCTGCAAGCAGGGTTTTTTTGCTTTTTTTTTAATAATTATTATTTGTTTAATTCATGAACATGTCGACAAATGTCCAAAATCACGTGTTTTTCTTTAATATCATTTTTCTCTTTTTTTGTGGCGACCACTGTTCAAATCATCTAAACTAAGTAGGTATTATTTTTTTAATTGGTCATTTATCCGATTATATCGTAAAATCCGGAATCCAAGACACAATCCTTCAACTCAGAACAATATTTCTTAAAAAAAGCATTTACTCCTCCTCTCCTTTTTTTTGTTACTTTCAGGTTCATCCTCCTGGATTTTGCATTAGCATATTTTGGATCTAAACCAGACTTCCCTTTATCAAAGATTGGCCAGAACTGATGACTTACTGAGTAAAAAAATGAATTATAAAATTTAAAATTAAAAATCCAATTAAAATAAAATTATTTTTGTTGAAAACTAGTTATTTATATTTGATTGTAGCAGCGATTAAGTTTAATACAATATTTTCTAAATCATCTTCTCCCCCACAGTCCCTTTTGGTTATTTCTGGATTAGTTTTCTTAAAGGAACTTGTATGTAAGAATACTGTACATTAAAATGAGCCGCTCTGTGAAAAATCAGCCAATATGTAATTTTTTAGTATTGTGACCAATGCCCTGGACTGTACTGTTTAATATTAACAGGCTGAGATGTACCGCATTTATATACATCATAAAAAGTATCTATTGAAATTGTCAACAATTTATGCATTTTTTTGTTTTTTTTAGACTGGTAACCAGTTGGGAAAATCTAGATCTCCTGGTTTATTGCTCTTTAAATATTAGCAAAACAACCTCAAGTATTAGCACACATTAATTAAAAAGTAATTAATGAAGGAAAAAGTACTTTAAATAATTGCTCATTTCAGAAACACTGTAAGTCCACTTTGTGTCAATTTTGGCTCAAAGATGGGATGACATTTGAATAACAAAGCTTTATTGGTTAATCACAAAAAAAAACTTTGAAAAACGGATTGAAGGATTATGATGATTGCAGAAACAGCTTTAGCCCTAGACTTGGGTTACACTCAGTTCTCGTGGAAACATCAGTAGGATCAGTATCAAGAAATACATAATTTTGCACTTGACGAGTAATGCCAGTTAGCAGACCTAGTATTCCTTACAGCCAAATTCTAATTTTTATCAAAAATATCGTTAAAAACTCTCAAATTAATCGACAAAAAGATAGAAGTCCAGAACGGTTTTTAAAAATGGCTTACCCATAAAAAAAAAATGTTAACTTTAACTTAGATATATATATATATATATATATCTATATATATACATATATATATCTATATATATATATATATATATATATATATATATAATATATATATATATATATATATATATATATATATATATATATATATATATATATATATATATATATATCTATTAAGTTATTAAGTTTTTAAAAAAAAAATTTTTTTTATGTAAGCCAAAAAACCGTTCTAAGTATCTTTATGTATATATATATATATATATATATATATATATATATATATATATATATATATATATATATATATATATATATATATATATATATATATATATATATATATATATATATATATATATATATATATATATATATATATATATATATATATATATATATATATATATATATATATATATATATATATATATATATATATATATATATATATATATATATATATATATATATATATATATATATATATATATATATATATATATATATATATATATATATATATATATATATATATATATATATATATATATATATATATATATATATATATATATATATATATATATATATATATATATATATATATATATATATATATATATATATATATATATATATATATATATATATATATATATATATATATATATATATATATATATATATATATATATATATATATATATATATATATATATATATATATATATAGTGTTTTCCCACTTAATAGCAGTTAAGTTTTTAAAGCAGTCCCAACCTAAGTCCAACTGATATTTTCATCCCCCTGACCAAAACTTTCTTTTCTTTATATTTCATTCGTTAGTATGTAAGTCATGCTTTAATGTTGAATGTATCTGAAAAGGTTTGTCAGACCTGATCACTTTTATCTAAACATTTATCAATTTGAGTTCTATAACTTCCAGTGTTTCTGAAATTAGTGGTGACAGTGACCTTAGGTCGACAAATAAATTTAAAACATATGGTTTTCATATTTAATTACCTGTCATATAGTCAATGGTCACTGCTTAATGGTAGATTCCTAGGCATAAATTAAGACCAACATACTATTCATTTTCAAAATACAGGGTGTTGTTTGTCTCTATGTCTGTCTGTTCACAGTATGGCTCAAATACTACTTATTAGATATGCTTTGAAATGTAAAAAATTAAGTCATATGAGGATAACTTGGTAACAAATTGATAAAAATTCAATATGGTGGAACAAAATGGCGACCAAAAAGTTAAAAAATTTATTACTAAAAAACTACTCATCCAATTTTACACAAGAGTTTTGTGTGACATGAGGATGAACTGGTAACATTTTGGTACAAATCCAAGATGGTACAACAAAATGGCAGACTAAAATCTGTGTAGAAAACTACTTTTTCAATTTTTAATACAAATCAAGAGTTATTCAAGAGTTATATAGAGGAGCAAAATGGAGGCCCTTGGTATACTGGAGTATAGAAGCAATGTTTTTTTTTAAGTAAGTTTGGTAAGTGAAATCTGGACAAAAAGTTGTGGAAATGAAAAATGTACATTTGTTTCCATCTGAATGATTGTTAGGGATGAGAATGAAACAGATGTACTTCATAAATTAATTCTTATTTGCACATGTGCAAAATAACTATTCAAGAAATCTATAATTTTGGGCCTTTTAGCAACATGACAATGTAGTAAAAATGGTACAAAATGAATATGAAATATGAAAATACATTTTAAAAAATTGTAAATTGGCCTTTACCTGGAACGTCCCTAGTAGCGAATTCCACCACACACAGAAAACACAGTTTATATAAACATATATTTATTTAGCAATTTTGCAAACATTGTTATATATTTCACTTTTCATATTAAAACAAAAGCTTTATTGTAAGGTAAGTCCTGGTTACTTTGGTACAAAACTAAGTAAAGTCCTTTTAACAGAACTTTCCTTATAATCAAGCTTTCTCTTTATCAAGAAAAGTGACATATATTAATTTTTATATAATGTGTTATATTTGTGGTGAAATCTGTTACGAAGGAAATTCCAGGTAAAAGCCAAATTACAATAATAATTTTTCTCTGTATATTCAAACCAGTTTACTAGATTGTAATAAAACTGGGTGTAATAAGAACATGTAATAAATAAAAAAATAATAAAAGCAAATAATAGAGAAGCAAAATGTGAAAATTTATTTGTTTGTAAATCCTTGGTTGGTAATACTGACAACAGTTATACCACTCTACAAAAAGGGTGACTGTCTAGGCATTGAAAATTATAGTCCTAGTCCTACTTAGTTGGATAACAAAAATTTTATGAGAAAAGCTACTGACAGTGACATGTACCTATATTTTCAAGATTTGCTTATTTATACATAAAAACAAAAACAATTTAACATGTAATAACAATGTATATAATTACAATACCAGAGCTGCACAAGAGTTTCGTCTCCCACGTTACAGATTGATCTCCATACTATGTAGGATCTAGTATATATAACAGTATCCCTAATGATATTGCCAGTTTGGAAGGTTTAAGTCGGTTTAGAAATAAACTGAAGGTATTTTTGACTGACAAAAGCTTTTACACAATAAAAGAATTTTTTTAATCTACAAATAGTTAGAGTAATTGTTTAGTAATAAATGCGTCATGTTTCATGTATATGTATTGAATAGTCTTTATATATATTATTTCATTATTGCTTAGGTGCGGTTATTGCATTCTCTGTTTTTGTATCCTATGGAAAATGTGTTTGATCTTTTATTGGACTTTAATATTCTGAAGAAACTGCTGTACACAATTTAACATGTACATACTGATGGTAAATACATTATTCTATTCCACTCTATTCTAAAAAAGTACAAGTTTTTATTATACCAAGTTTCATTCCTAACTGAAAATCCAGTTTGAATATACAGAGAAAACAACACAATCCAAAAAATGTTTCTTTAACATCATGTATCTTGAATATAAAGCCGTTACGAACCTGTCGATGTTTAAATTTCTCTCTTATTTTATGCCATTGATGACCCATGTTTTTTTTTAAATACCCTGTATGAATATTTTCTTTTTTTAAGTAAAGATTGTTTTATACAAATCAAAGACTGATTATACTTCACATAAGTTCATAAGATATACAACAAATTCACCATTTTTAATTGTTCATGTCGCCATTTAATCAGATCATTAGCTAGCGCACAAGAGTTAAGTTTTGTTTAGAAATATTTGTATGCATACCTATTTGAATTCAGAAATCTCTTGATGTATCCCTACTACCGGCAATTCAGTGCAAAGTTGGGATCTAAGGGGTGTTTTATTTAACATTACATGGATCATCTATACAGAGTATTATCTGTCTTTGGTATAAATATAAAGCAATCAATATGACACCAACTGATTCTCACTTTATATACAATATTTATTTTATGAATAAAGTGACCCAAATGGTTTTGCTGATGATGCAAACCTCAAATCCATAAAAATTGTAAAATTTTATTCGGCACCTCAAATAGAATCCCAAAAAATTGTCAATTCAAGAGATATATTACACAAGTAAAGTTTGTACAGGCTTTTTGCCAGGCCATGCTTCTTTTGCATATTTTTTCTTTTTCGGTTCCATCGAGTCTTGCACTTGAACCTGTGGTGGTATGAATGGCGTGGGGTTTGGTAGTCCCATGTCAACGTCAGGTGCTGGATTTGGCAATCCCACTCCCAATCTAATAATAACAAATATACTTATAAAATATAATAATGTTTTAATCATGTATTCATGTAATTTCTGAATGAATTTACTATACTTTATTTATCATCAAATGATTCAAAATTGCAAATACTTTATCCCAAATTCACTAAGAAGGTTTAAGAGATAAACCAGATCTAGTAACCATGGCAAACTCTCAGTCCTCTAGTTACATTTGGTAATGTCAATGTCATAATTAGTAATTGTAATATTTATGGCCAGTTGCAGAAAGCTCAAATTTTTTATGTTTAACAGAATGTCAAATTTCAAATCAAATCTAAACAGCAATTATTACAAAAATGAGGAATTACGGAGTTATATTTAATTTTTTTTTTCATTTCTACTGGAAAAATTACAATTGATACAAAAACACAGTTAATTGAGAAAAAACTTACCTTGAGCTCAAAGAACTATATATACTACTCATATTACTGACACTAGATGCTTGTGTTTCTGGTGGCAGATCATTATACAAATCATGCTGCGGATGATTCAAAACCTTTGGAACTTTGAATTCAATATGGGAATGATGTGACATGCCCAGGCTGTCACCTAACCTGGCCTTTTTATTGGTTGTTGGGACAACTGTGGTCTGCACAAGATTTCTAAACCTCCCAATACTTGGATCTATATCTTCTGGATTAATAATTTCTTCATCTTCATTAAATGATACTGTGATTCTTTTCCGCTTCCTACTTTTATTTCTTTTTTCTACATCATCACTTATACCTAACATTGATATTCTCCTATTGTGGGCTGTATTAAATTCAGTCAAGTTCTATAAAAAGAATAAGAGCTATCATGTATGATGTTTTAACCAGAAATTTAGAAAATTCAAGGACATTTAAACAAATGTTAGGCATTGATATCAACTTCAGCATCAAATTTCATTCAATTATTTTATTATTATTTTTTACATAAATCAAATATGATCAATCAGAAGAAAAGTCAACGAACGTGCTTTGTGAAGATCATAATTTTTAAAGCTGCTTTTTTAGGTTACTATAAAACCAATTAAAATTGGAGAAGTTAAAAAAATTTGTAGGTTAAATTTATGTGTTGTCTAAAATCTACTCAAGTACCTATGTTTATTTTATTTATTTGCCTTACTTATCTGCCTTACTTATACTATGTTGTAGAAGAAACAAACAAAATAGTGAAATAAATTATAAAACAGCAAAAAGAGGAATAACTATTATCTAATTCGAAAAGTAATATGTTTGAAAAATATGCACAGTACCTGTATTAAACATTACTGAATATTTTCTACATAATAATTAAAATTCTGAAAATATGTTAGCAAATGTACCCTTTTTCTTCTAACAAAAATTGCTTCACATTTATTAATCATGTATTTATTCCTTCCATAAGACTGAATTAACTTAAAGATCCTAAAAGTGTCAACTTTCTGATGTTTTATCTATTTGGCAATAAACCACTTAAAATAACCATGAAATTCGCAAACAGGGCTTTAAAACATTAAATTTATTAAACCATTATGCATTTAAAATATTTACAGTGGTTGGTTGCAAATAAAATAATAATTCACATTTATTAATTTATATCATCAAAACTTACATCTAATTCTGTCTCTGTTTCAGGCAATCCCAGTAATCCCCCTTCGGCTTCTTCACCTGCTTTTTCAATCTCATCAATGATAGGCCTTATGCCTGTTTGTGGTCTTTCTCTGATTATGTAGTTCCTAGTAGATGCACCAAAATGAAAACTAGAATCAATAGGCAATTGTGTAGGTTTATAACCCTCCAAACGTAAACTGCCAATGAATGTGCCATGGGCTAGAACAATATTAATGAAAAACCTGGAATATTTAGGGTTATAAATTATCAAGTGCTACTTACTGCTTCCCAAGTCTACCAAGAAGGCTCGATTTAAATGCTTGTGCCAGACGAAGGCTGCATGAACTCTAGAACATGATGCATGGTCAATGCAAAAATCATTCATCTGAGAGTTCCGACCAAAAAGATAACATTTCTTTTGGTCAAGCATGAGCTTTTGAATAAGCTTGTCACCTTTTAAAACATCTAAGTGCAGACCAACTGGGGGTTTACCCGCCCTAAAAGAAGCGTATCTTGAAAAGCAAAAAACAATGACTGCATTTTTAAACTATGCAGGCTTAAATATTTTGTTAAGCACTATTTAAAATAAGCATCATACACATACCAGTTAGGAACCTCGTAATGATTTGCCATCACTTCTGCTAAAAATTATGTAAACGGTAAATATTAACTTTTTTATAGTTTCTGTAGAATAATTAATTTTTTGACATAACAATCCTCGGTATAAAATAACTCACTATCATATTTATTTACATTCTTCCTGTCTAGTCTACACAACAAATTTAGGGATATATTTTTTGTGGAGCCTATCGCGATATTGTCAAATGTCAATTGTCATTTCTCTGTATTTTATTATGTAGAGTTGGCGATAATGACAAGAAACCAAGATGCATAGACCCCATTAGGTGTGTACATTCATAACTGACAAACCAGATTGGTAAATCCGGCAATGACACTTCGGGTTACAACCTAGGTGCTCCGATTTCTTGCTTTGAATAAATATTTAAAGATTTCATGTGCGTTATTATGAGTGGGAATGAGAACAGTTATGACCGAATGAACCTGAGGCTTCCGTAAAAATAAGCACCGGACGTTATAACTGTGTGCTGTAAAACTGAGATCTATAATTTATATGTATTAGCTATCTATATTCCAATCCAATCAACGTCAGCTATCTGGCAGTGCCAGTACTTATTTGTATTTCGATTTGTAAGTGTAAGGATGGATTTCACTACAGTTGAAACCCGTACATTTATAAGAGTGGATATAGCTTGTAAGTGATAAATGTCGTATAAAAATAGTGAAGTCATTTAAATAAACTAAAAAATATAAACTAAGCGTTTTTTCCTATTTCAAATTTTTCTACAGACTTATTATAAAAAAGCCTACTATTCAATGAAAACTGGTTTAAAATTTGGACATTCATTCGCTAGGCAAAGGGTAGGTCCACTCTTTACATTAGGCATATTCTAATATGTATTTCATTTACGGACCGAAACTGTAAGTAAGATCGAAATAAAAGTGTTGTTTAGGAGTTTGTAATATATATTTTTTAAGTACCTTTTAATGTTATTTGTTTTATTTTACCGTATATTTACCCAGTTGGTAGGAAATAAGTTTTTACATTTTTACACAGTTAAAACATTTGTTAATTTTAGTAGGGTATTTCTGTTACAAGGTTACAAGAATTAAGTTAGCCCCCGGACCCAAAGGATTCCGATTACGAAGCTTCTTTCCTTGTCTAAGGGTGAAACGGTAAAGCCTGGAACACAATGGAAATTACGTAATTTCTACACATTTACGTCAAACTTTATTTTTCTTTGTTTTTTTTCGGAGTTTTCTTAGATACTTTTTAGTTTTGTTAGATTACTTTTTCTTGATTTTTGTTTTATGTTGGCAACCATTGTCATTCAAAGAAGAAAACAGTAAATATTTCAATCCAAAATTCATCAAATTTTTATCAAAGTGACAGTTTTCAAAACAGTTTATTACGGATATTTTGTTAAATAGCTAGATCCGTACTCGGGTAGCAACCTGTCGGGCGCCGGAGCGCTATAGCGCGGAGGCATTATCTTTAAAGCTATTTTATTAATGTATTACATCTTTATAGATGATGCCTACATGGTAACCCGGTACCGGTCTACCTAGTGCCTACCCGCGGACGCTACAGACTATCTACTAACATGATACTGATTCACTTATGTAGCAATATATCCATAATGAACGGCACTAAAAGCTGAGACGTTAATAAAATTTGACAAATTTAAATTTTGAATATTTTTTTGAATGACAATGGTTGCCAATGTAAAACATTATCAAGATCAATTCCCTAATAAAAATAGCAATTGACAGATACAATTTTGTTGATGTGATTTTTTAATAACATAACGTCATAAATTAGAAACCATGTCTAATTTTGTTAATTTAGTTGTGTATTCAATAGGTTACCTATAAAAATTTCTGAAGAAAACAGAAAAGTAGGTGAAAAACTGTATGTATAAAATTGGGAAACGAAACGTCACCGAACAAATACGGCTTCGGATTCACTATCAGCGTTTGAAAATCTACCGTTGTACCAAAAATCATTAAAATCGCCAACGATAAGTGTAAGTAAATATTAACTTAAAGTTACACCTTAAATAAAGGTATGGAACCGCACTCCGTTATGAGCTAAGCCAGTTCCGAGTTGAGCATGTTGAAAGGAAGTTTATGATGAGAGTATATACAATTGGCTAGATGCCTAGAGGCAAGAGGCCAATAGATTATAGTCTAGTTAATGAGAAGAGAGAGAGAATAGCAGTAAGGTTGTGATTGTATTAACTTATGTGTTACTGATAATGTATATTATAGTTTGTCATTTATTTAAATAGTGGAGGCAACTATTTTGTCTAGAATAAAGTGTAATTAAACATGTTAAAAAGCCAAACTTTGACCAATATGCTTGTAAAAAGGTAAAAGGATAACAGTCCTTTTCTTAATGTGTAAGATATGTGTTGGTTTTGGAGTATTTAAGGTTTGGCCAATGATTTTGTTATGTCTTGGAAGACGGAAGTCAAATAGTTTAATAAGCGAGGAACCAGCCTTTTACATGTGGTGTGACTGCTGGAGTACCACAGGGCTCAATTTTGATCACTTTCATTTTCTATGTTAGTCACCTACCCGCTTTTGTTGATGTATTCTTGCTGAAGCCACTATTATATCATTTGACAACAGCATGACCTATTAACACAGGCCCCTCAAAGGCAACATGAGTCCGGTTACCTATCTAGACACTCGAATTTCAAATGTTTTAATGTTTTTATTAACATATTTGCCTTGTGCATTTTACAATGGAAAATTTCTATGGTTACCTTTCATTTTTAAGTGACAAAAAAAAAGACAAAAGCGTAGCTGGAAGTATTTTTTTCATATATTAATATCATTAATTGGGTGAATTTTTAAAAATTGCAAATTCAAAGCCAAATAAGTAAATCTAGCACATCTAACATTAAGAATGTAAATGTAGCATTGGAATTTGGAATGGCCTTTGATGGGTGTCACTTCAAGTATTAGGCACTCCAACGATCTGATCTGATCTGATAGTTATGTCATTTTTAGGTTGTCGTAGGACAAACAAACTGATTTAGCCAATGAGGCTTAAATATTGGTTTGATAAATACCACAATATTGGTTAAATAGCTGTCGTAGGACAAGCAGCTGTTTTGTTGGACTGCCTAATCATGACAACACCCAAGTTCTCCTTAAATATAAACCATAGCAAATAGTGGAAGTTAATTTAATTTAATTTTATTGTGAATACAGTACTGTGTCAAATTTAGTTTCCAGTTATGTTTACAATGTTACTCCAGAAATACTCTTAACAAAATATAATGGGTGCAAAAAAATGTCTTTTGGAAAAACCTAAAAATTGATTCCGCTTGTTGTATTACTACTGAAAATACTTAATTTGAATAGAAATTTCCAAAAGAAAATTTGTGGGATATGCAGTAATTCTTAAGAAGAAAGAATGCAATTTTTTAGTATAGACAAATGAATGGTCCTTTATAAATTGGTTGTGACATTTATGATCAGTTTTAAAAATGTTTGAGAGTATGTTTAAAGGTTTGCTTTTATCTTAAGTCAAATGATCCCAAATAAGGATAATAATTATACCTAAATGACATTTCATTTAAAAACCTGTATTGGCAAATATCAGCCATTTATAAATCGATCTCTTATCGACGTAAGTGACCAGTCCTTGAATATGGTATATTATTTTTTACTTTTAGTTATATTTATTATATTATTAACTTAAATCTTGTTTTTTATTTATTTTTTCTGTTTTGATAATTCTCTTGTAGAGCCTTAGCTTGGGATCGTTGAGCCCCTGGCAATTGAGACATTTTGCACCCCCGCTTATATATTTGAATACTTTATCTTCTAATTTATAATGGTGGTTATTCTTTTCTTTTTGTCAAATATGTGACATTAGTCTTGTCTATATGACATAATTTTTGATCCGTTAGATGTTTACACATTGCTCATCATTTATAGTCATTTCAATCAAATCAAAATTACATGGATTATTGTCAAAAAAGTTAGATTCATTATGGGTATAGATATAAATACACATAATGATAAAGAATTAAATTACTTACCAATAACAAAAAATTCAACAAAAGTATCTTCCTAAAAGTGTTGTATTATTGAAGATTAAACATCACAAAACTATAAAAACACAAATTCAACAATATAAAATGACATAAAAATAACCTCCAAACAAATCCTTGACATTTAAGGCTTTGATGTGAAAATCCTGCCTATGTTGAAATCTTTTTCTAGCAAGTTTTAATAAGTTAATCCGGTAACATTGAATGTATTCATATTTGGAAGACAGTATTTCATGTTTAATTATTTTCTTTTAATAATCGATTTATAGAATACCAATCAATAAGAGAAACGCCATGTTTAAAAAGGTCCTCTGTGATATTTTCATCGATTGATAACCCATGGATAAAGATTCAGCAGCCCAACTGTAGTTGCTTGTTTTTAATAATCTCACTTTTTCTCTATTGTTTTCTTACTAACTAATTAAATAAAACTTGATCCGCCTTCTGGTGTATTTAAATATTTTAATTTTCATTAAATTTGTGTCAAATTTCCATTTCTGATCTGTACTTTTCCATGGTATTATTTTTTATTAACTTTTATTTATTTTTGTTTTATTTTAGGGAGTCTTCTTCTGAAGTAAATTTTGTATTTGTCAAGAAAGAAGATGTAGGACTTAAATGTGAAATGAATGATTTTGATAATAGGTAGATATATACATTTTTTTGAAACTTTGTATAGTATAACCATGGTAATATTAGCAAATTTATATATGATTTGTTATATGTGTAATATATTATTTTGTGAATATATTGTTTGGAAATTGGAACAGATGGAAATGATGTGAATTTAATTACTTTTCCAATTTATAGTAAGTATGTAGTGGTTTTTCTCTTTTTGTCAGAGAGATGACATTCTTTTTAAAGATAATGATACACTGACATAATTGGATGTAGTTGTTCTTTTTTATTGCCCTGACTTTTTCTTTGCTGTGTGCTTACTACATATTAAATAAAACTTGCTGCATATTTTAATTTTCATTAAATTTGTACCAAATTTTCAAAATCTCTATTTTTCTATAAATTGAAAGCACTAAGCCAGATTTTTCAGCAAGTACATAAGAAAATTGTACTGCAATTTACATGATTTTTTTTAAATGGTTGTCTGGTTACCGGGACTTTTCAACACTATTTATTGTATTGTTTTATTGCATATATTTCCATAAAACCAATACGTTTAATTTTCCATAATTTTATCAGTTTTATCAAAATCAAAATTTTAATATAAAGAATTGTAACATCATTAGACAAGACCGAATAGACGTTAAAGGGGGCATAGCCGGAATGTTCAAAAGAAATATTGCTTTAAAACCATTAAATTTAAATATTGACTTTTCAGATAGATTTCAGTGCCTTGCCTTAGAAACTAAATCATTTATTATAGTTATTATTTACAATCCACCTAATCAACTACTGTCTTTGGATAATTTATCAGAATTAATAAACAAAATTTTACAAAAAAAGTTACTAATTTTAGGTGATTTAAATGGACAACACTATTTATGGGGTTCAGGCACTAATAATAGAAACGGTAACATCCTTCACGAATTGATATCTGACTTCGGTCTAATCTGCTTAAATAATGGTGATTCAACAAGAATCACTGCCCCCAATCCTCTTATTTTGATTGTTCCAGATATTGCCATAGTCTCACCAAATTTTAACAATTGTTCAGAATGGAAGGTTCTTACAGATTATATAGGCATGAGCGACCATTTTCCCTTTATGTGTGGTTTTGATGAGCTTTCAGGTTCGAAAGCTAATTTTCGAAAAAGATTTAACATTAAAAAGGCTAGCTGGGAGGTTTTCAATTGAAGCTTCTCTGGAAGTTTCGGGATCAGGTTATGGCAGCGGCAGAGCTCTCGATTCCACAGACTGTACTCTCAACCAGGGTTGGCAACCCTTGGTAGGATGTAGAATGTGACTAAGCAATCGCTCAGAAAAAGAACGCTTTGAGAGTTTTCTGCAATAAAATTCTGGACGACGTGGTGAATGCACCCCATATTCTTTCTTCTAATTCCACTAGAAACTGATCGCACCATCTAATGGAAAAGGCATAACAGATGAAGGTCTGCTGGGCCAGCTAGTTCAAATTTAAGATAGAGTACAAGGTTTTAGCTAACTTTTAAAGGCATATTGCATGCACTATAACTTTTGTTTATTTTATTAAAAAGATAATTAAAATTAAAAATTTTTTGAAAACAATTTTAAATTGGACTCATACCAGTATGGATTCTAGAAACACAGTGGTACTTTGAATGCAGCTGTAGACTCACTGGAGTACATTTACTCAGAGTGAGACAAAAACAAATATGTATGTGTGGTGTTTGTAGACTTGAGAAAAGCATTCGACACAGTGGACATTGACCTAACACTTGAAAAATTTCAAAAAATGGGACTTTGGGGAGTGTCTTATGACCTTCTTGCATCCTATTTGATGAATAGGAAACACTTCACTGTTATAAATAATAAATATATGAGTAAAGAGACCACAATTACGGTAGGCGTTCCCCAGGGATATGTCCTTTGGCCACTGGAGTACTTGTTATATGTTCATAACCTAAAATATGTTGGCCTCAGTGCTAGATATTTCATGTATGCAGATGATACTGCACTTCCATATTCCAGTGCTAGTCTTAAGATCTTGATACCTACTTCCATTGGTTGTGTAGTAACAAATTAACACTCAGTGTTGAAAAGACAGTATTTATGGTTTTTAGACAAAAAAACAAAGCTGATGGTGACGTCAAAGTGACCCTGAATAATGTAAAACTAAGAAGAGTTAACGAGTATAAATATCTTGGACTTAACATAAATAGTGAGTTGAACTGGGCTAACCACATTACGAGTATGATCGACAAAATAGTTCCAACTGTTGGTGCATTCAGAAAGTGCTATAAATACCTCAATAACAAGACAAGAAGGATGCTATACAACAGTTTCATAGAGCCTCATCTACCTTATACCTTGTTGGGGAAATGCTCCCCAATTATTGTTAAATAAGCTTACCAGGGTACAAAACAAAGCTACAAAGGTGCTTTATGACTTACCATATTACACACCAACAGAAGAAGTATACAGACAAACAAATATGTGTGTAAACAAGATTAGAACACTAGAACAAGTCAAATTAATCCATAATATAGGAAATAAAAAAATCAAAATCAATTATAGTCTAAAGTTAAAGACCATCATACATATAATGTAAGAGAAATGAAGACTTCAGGAATATTTATGCCATAACAAAGAAGGCACAGGATCCTCCGGTCTACAGAAGCATTGACACTTTTAATAATATACCAGAGACTTTGAAAAACACAAATAGTATTAGACTTTTATGTCTCAACCTCAAAACATTCCTATTAGGATAAATTACTTAAGCATGTATCTATATACACCATTCTGTATTATAATGTAAAATAATTGTAATTTAAAGCTCTGCTATCAGTGCTGTGCACTGTTTAAGAGTCATCTAAAAAAAATTACATGTATTCTATTTTGAATTTAAATCTGCTATAATATTACAGTTTTTAGCCAGTCCAAAATAATCGGTACATATTACTTTTTTTATTTTTAGAGACTCTGTGTCAGAAGTAAGTTCTGTATTTGTTAAACAAGAAGATGTTAGACCTAAATGTGAATTGACTGATTTTGATAATAGGTAGATACATATATAATTGTTTTTTTCATTTACTTTACATAATATAACCATGGTAATATTAGCACATTTATATATGATTAGCATGTTTGTATGACAAATTAATATTTTACCACCAAAGGATAATGGTGGTTTGTAAGATATTGTTTATATATAGTCTGGAAGAGACACAAAGATAACAGTATGACCCAATGTTATATCTGTAACCAAAACAGCAATAATTATTAGTTTAATTATTTATTAGTTTATCTATTGATTTATAGTAAGTAGATAATCTTTTTTGGTCTTTTTTTTTATTTTTTGGGAATCGACATCTGAATTAAATTTTGTATTTGTTAAGCTATTACCCCTGAAAGTGAATTGAATGATTTTGATAATAAGTAATAATAACATTTTTTAAATACTTTTAAATGATAATATAAGCATATTTATATATAACATTAGTGTATTTGTATATGACAAATGAATAATATTTTTATGCAAAAAGGATAATGGTCGTATAAAAATTGAACTGAAAGTTTTGTAAGATATTCTCCAAATTAGGTACTAAACTGGGTACAGTTGCATTCAGTACAGTCTAGAGTAGACACAAAAAAAATACAAAATATATCTGAAACCAAAAGGGCAATAAATGATTTGAATTTGAATACTTTATCTTTTAATTTATAGTATGTATTTATTTTTTCTTTTAGGTAAACGACATTAGTTTTGATTATAGTGATACACTGGCATACTTTTATGTAATTGTTTAGTTTTTGTCTGTTGTTTGCCAAATTCTTGCCAACTTCATTTCTAATCATACTTTTCTCTAATAAGAATTATAGTTTTTTTTTTACTTTTATTCAGTAGCAAACAATGACATGAATATACATAGTAGCAATTCTGAAATAGTCATTTATTATTGCCTAATTTTATTATATTGTTTTTAGAGAATCTGCATCTGAAGAAAATGTTGTGCTTGTTAAGCAAGAAGATTTAAAACCTGAATGTGAATTGAATAACCTTGGTAATAGGTAATTATCAAAATAAGGCTCAGCGTTATTTCCATATTAGGGCTGGTAACTGAAACCATTTTTTTCAGTTAATCGGTTAACCGGTTTTTAAGTATTCATCATTCATCCAGAACTGATGTTCAGTTAACCATATCCAACTAACACATTTGTTGGTTGAGTGGACAACAAACCAGTTATTGAATGGTTTTGTTGGTTTAAAGTACATTTGATTATTGATTAGCCAGTTAAAAAAACCACTATCATAAAGAACTAAATAAATTAGGTTTTTAAGTTTTTATTTTAGCTTTGCCATAAAGAGGCAAAATCTATTGACTCCCACTTGTAAGGCATCCTACATGTTTTATTTGCTTCTTTTCCCATTTGATATAAATAGCTTATTACATTGATTGACAATGAAAATTATAACTGATCATACATTTGAAACTGAGATGGTTGATGGTTGGGATAAATTGAGAGTAGGTCCTGTGTAAATTACACATATTCAAATTTAAAAAATACTTTATTGTCGAAAGAAAATTCGGCAAATGATTAAACATTTTTTTTTATTTGAGTCTGTCTCAGAATATAAGGGCATTCAGTAATCAAAGAGCTGTACTTTTTAAACACAAGGCAAGCACATTCTAAAATAAACAAACATGGAAGGGACAAATTTTTTTCTCGTGGGATATGATACCTTATTGCATTTAAATTTGTTTTCGATACATATAGATAGAAATAGTTACTTGACTTTCTTGGATATCCAGTTTTTATTTTCATTTGTAGGTAGAAGGTATTAGACTGCTTTTTTTAATATTTTAGTGAACTTGACAACAAGAGCTGTGATAACTTGTATTATTATAAAACAGAGCAAATAGTTAAAGATATTGATGTTACAGAGGACTATATTGATGAATATGTCAACGATTTATTTCATATAGATTATAAGGAAATCAACAGTAAGTTGAATAATGAAGAAGACACCTCTGTGGAGTAAGTATTGTCTTAACATACTAAACTATTTTAAAACATTCAATAAATCATTAATTTTGAATTATTTTCTTATGGTCGGAAAGAACATTATTTACTTTTATATTCATCATTCAAATGATCTATTTTAACGTCTCTTATCAGTAGAAACATTAGAATTTTACCCATTTTTTTTTCCATAAACACAGTCATACCTATTTTTAAGAAGGGTGATAAAACATTGATACAAAATTTTAGACCCATCTCGATACTTTGTAATTTTTCTAAACTATTTGAAATTATTCTGTATGATCAGTTATATTCAGGGGTTCGAAAGCTTCTCTCTCCCCATCAACATGGCTTTCTAGATTCACGTCCTTGCGCGACCAACCTGGCATCCTTGTCCCAGACTGCCTGCGAGTCCCTGGATTCCAGGGGACAATTAGACGTTGTTTACACAGACTTTCAGAAAGCTTTTGATCAAATCGATCTCTACATCTTGATTCATAAACTGGATAACTTTGGTATGTCACAACAACTCTTAATAATGTTCAAATCATATCTATTAGGACGTTCCCAGTTTGTCAAATATGAGCACTTCAGATCACCATCATATAATGTCTCTTCTGGTGTACCACAGGGGTCCAATTTGAGGCCCCTGCTTTTTCTCATTTTTATTAATGATCTCCTTGATATAACTGAATGTCATACACTGGCATATGCAGACGACTTAAAACTGTTTACTAAAATTCAGGCTCTATCAGATTGTGATCACCTACAAAAAAATATATCATTGGTATATGAATGGTGTCTTAGCAATAAACTTGTATTACATTTATCAAAATGTTATGTAATGACCTTCATTCGCAGAAATAACCCATTGATGTATAACTATGCTCCAGATGGTACGGTGCTTGGCAGACCGGATACTAGTATTCGAGATCTTGGCATTGAATTTGACCCTAAACTTACCTTCATTCCCCATATAAATTATCTAATTATAACTTCCTTCAAAACACTAGGATTTCTTATATGGAACTGTAAAAATTTTACTGAGACACAAACAATGATATTATTATATTGCTCTTTCATAAGATCAAAGTTGGAGTATGCCGCAGTGGTTTGGAATCCTATTTATAATTGCCATGTTTAGGCGTTAGAAGCCTTGCAGCGACATTTTCTAAAGTATTTTAGGGCAGATGGTGCTTGCCCTCCAAGAGGTTGTGATCACGGTCAGCTTTTGCAGAGATTTAATATATCATACTTAGCAACAAGAAGAAAAATTCAAAGCTTAAAACTAATATATGGCCTCACTCATAATAAAGTTGACTGTCAATTTCTTCTTGGGGAGTTGTATTTTCGCGTTCCCCGCGTCGAAGCACGGCATACTTCGGTGTTCTAACTCAGCACAGCCAGATCAAATATCTTTAGACGGAGTCCGGTATACTTTATGTGTTCAGTCCTCACCTCGGTATCTCATGCGTGCGATTTGCACTTTGACTCATTGAGTAGCATCATCGGTTCCTTTTTAAATCTGGAGTGATCCAAACACTCATTAAGTTGCTTTTGTTAATACATGTAATTTACTTACTTAATTTTCTATTTTTTATTAAATGTTAGATCAACTAACTTAGGTACTTTAATACATATTTGGATTTAGATTTAAGTATTGTTGTATCTCAAAAAACAGTTGTTTTGTGTTTTCACTTAATTTTGTTATGAATTTCTTAAGTGGGTTTTTTACCTTTTGTTATTTGTTTAAATGGTTTCGCATATCGTTATTATCATTTTTAGAATTTCAAATTACTTTAAAAAAACTTGGAAGACTTTGGGGACTTTCAAACCTAAGACTTTAACTGAATTTAGGAGATTTTTTTAAATCTTCTATTTAGGAGACCTCATCATATTTTGACTCTATTTCTATTAATATTTTTAAATTGTGTATCAAAGAGTTAAATACAAGTTCTAAATTTGTATATACTATAGTTTGGAATATATCCATTCTGTAATTTTAACTTATTGAATCTATCCATTTTTAAGTACAAAGTTGGGACTAAATTTTATTTTTTTATTTTAGAGAACTTGACAACAATATCAATAAAACAGGCCACACAATCAATGATATCGTTGTTAAAGAGGAACCATATAGTGGAGATTATTTGAATGAATCACATATAAATCAGGAGGAAATCAGTTGTAAACTTTATAATGGAGAGGATGCAGCTGGAGAGTGAGTCTAATTTAACATACTAAGCACAAGTGTGTATGTAATTTAGGGCATATATTGAAAAATGTGCAAGAGCGCACAAGTGAAGTAATTTATGTTTCATATCCCAAGTAGCACTTTTAGTCATGCATATGTCATTGTTATCACAAGTATTTTTATTGAAGTGTCGCCACGTTCTGTTTAAGCTGAGACTACGTAGTCATTACCAATATGAGGAACAATTTTAGGGTAACTATTTCGTGAATAACATGTAACTGTGACTTTGGCTATTACGTAGATAGTACGGAATTGTGTAGTTCCATTTAAGTAGCCAAATAGTAATAATTCACCCTATTCGTCACTTCTTATTGCTGTCTGTATTTAATCCGTTTAAAAAATATGTATGGTTCGTTTTAATACAAAGAAAACAGTTATGGCGACTACAAACACTCAAATTGGTAATATGGTCTAGAGTGTATAGAATACGTTATTGGTATTTGAGGTAGGATACATGTATTTCACTTAGTTTTCTGGCTATGCTAAGGACCTAAAATTAAAACGCAGGAAATTTCTGTGGTGAATATGCTAATGATGGTCGTAAAAAAATTACGGGCCTTTAAAATTCGTTAATTTTAATACATTTTGGTCAAATATATTGGCCAATTTAAGTCTCAAAAATATAATTTTGGACTTTGGTTTAAATAGTAATTATCTTTAAATATTTTATTATAAAGAGTGATTCTTTTTTTAACGTAATGTTTAATTTATATACATTTTTAATCTTTATACTCACAAAAACCAACATCATAGCTAAATATTTATAGGAGTGATAAAATAAACAATGGCGATCTATTGGACTTTTACTTTTAGGTTGGCTGCATTTCTTTACTGAGAAAATTACTTAACATCAAGTGACTATGACTGCTCCCATATGCTTTTATAGTTTTGGATACTTTAAATACGCAACTGTCACTTATATTCAATTACACTGAAATCTTGAACACTAAGGTGGTACGAATAAGGTTATCTACAAAGTTCCCATTAAACCTATTTGCGAACATTCCGCCGGTTCTTTAAAATTTAATGCGTTGTGTCGTAGCATGTGGAGAATTGCTATACTTGAGTCACTACTATAATTCTGCCATCTATCATAACCATAACTCTTTGTTTCGTTTTTATTCTTTGTTTCCTTAAAATACTGCTTTAGGTTGTTTTATTCAGGTATGACATAACCAAATTGTGATATTTTTAATTTTCTATAAAATGTGGCTGAGTGATGAAAGCTACTTTTTTTCTTATGGTATGTGAAGCCATTGTGAACCATTTCAACTTGTCACTCATAGACGATAACACAACACATACACAACTAATTTGTAGCTGTAGACCGAATTACAATGACTTTGCAATTGATGCAAAATTTCTAAAGGTTTAAATGGGGACACCCATATTATCGTTAGTTTTTCGCAAAATATGACTAAATTATTCTACTTTTATGTTGACAACCTCTGTCAGCGTCAGTTGTAAATATAGGGTTATGTTAATGCTTTACTTTAATAATCTATTCGAACTATCTAGTACAAACTTACTTTTTTATTTAGATTTTTAACAAATAACAATGTTTGTGCAAGCGATTAATGAGAGTTGTCTGCCAAGTGAATTTAGTAATGCAATAGGTGCTGAAGAAGACCTACAAAATAAAGTTTCTTTTATGCTAATCTTAGAGAGCTTCTATCTCAAATTGAGGTGCTGAATGAAGTAAAACATACACTAAGACATGAAACAATATTGTCTTTTACAACAAAATAAAACCAAAATGTAATAATGTGCAATAATTAATAACTTTTCTTGTAGTAAACTTAAACTTAAGACATTTACGGTCATAGTCATTTACACATTCATCACAAATACTTTATAATTACAAGCAAAAAACAGGTGAACCAGGCTTAAATAAATTTCTCCATATGGCCAATGGCTGAGAACTTCTTGTTTGAATCAATATTCATTTTAATAATCATAAAAACTAATAAAATGAGACACTAAAACAAGAAACCTCATAAGCAACCCACATAGGCAAAAAGTAAACAAAACGATTTTAGCAACAATATGGCCGAACTAATCAAAAATTGGTTACTCTATTGTTGCCACTGTCCTTATAAAATCACCGACCGATTCTCGTACCAGCGCTCTCTATCTCCAGAACCTGAAGTACAAGACGTAATAGTTTACTTGTAGTAAATAATTACTGTAATTCTTACTTCTAAGTTGCAACAGAAGAATAACGACTGGTACTAGCTAGTTTAAAGTAGCAGTAGACGATAACTTTCTACTCTGCAACGACTGGTTTTACTTTATAGTAATACAGTATAGGAGTACATTTGAACGGAATGGAGTAATCTCTGCGAAGTTCAAGAAGGTGCTGATACTTAAAAGTTGTAATTTAGTAAACAGATTAGAAACAGCAACTTTGAATAATTACTAGTATGTCAAGGAAAAGAAATGACGACCTTGGAGTCAATTCCATAAGTAGTTACTTGGCAGGAGTTATTATATAATTACTTTACATGGAAAATACTATAAAGTATTATTCACAGTAACAAATTCATATATAATACTTAAAAACGTTCAACCCAAAGTGTTTTTTGATATATAGTAGGATTATCAGTAATAAATACGTAAAAACTCTTAAAGAGTAGTAGTGGAGACAGTTGTAGCTACTTTAGTGCTACCTGGAATTTTTTTCTATTATAAACTTTAACACATATATTCACTAAAGAGGTTTAAATTTAGACCAGGTCTAACTTGGCCGTTGTAGGGTTAAGATGACATTTTTAACAATTAAACAAATAATGTCACAATTACAAAATGACAGTGACAAAAGCGAAATATATTTGGCGAACTAAGAGTTTTAAGTACACCTAGTTTAATTCTTAAACCTTTTTAGTGAATTCGGGGGTAAGTGTTCAGCTTCTTCGGCATTAAAAGCATATTTTTCTTGTAACATTATCTATCACATATTAAAAAATCGATATTTTACCCTTGTCCGAGATTCACATTTTCTTGATTTTTAATCATCTTGTGGACGTCTCATCATGTCTTCTGGGTATCTCATCATATTTTAACCTGCCTCTCGTTGAAGATATGAAAAAAGGTAAATACCAAGTTTGAAATTTGTATACAATGTTATTTTGGTCTGTACAGGATGCCTCAGATAAAAATTAGGACCTACATATATGTATTTTTAAATGGAGAACCATATATAGGGTGCATTTTTGAGTTCATCATATATTTTTTAAGTTATCTAATATCAGCATATCTAAAGTTATTAATTTAGTAGCTATAAACAAAAGAAAATTGACTGAACTATTGGGACAAATAAATTACACTTTTAAAAGCTATCAGATTGTTCTGTCGGTTAGTTGAGGGTTATTGGAAAAAAGAGCAGTTTTAAATATATGTCATTAAAAAATCCCAAACATGAAGTGTCGCGTAAATAAAAAAGTTAACTAAAACTGAAAAAAAATAGACAGGGTGGTATTTTGGAGTATGCAGGGTGTATCAAGTAAAAGTTCAGACTCAAACTTGTGCATATTACAAATATGTGGATGTAAATCGAATTAATGTGTAGAGAACTTTTAAACAAGTGTTTACTTGGAACTGGTACAGATTAATTAGTAGTAATAACATTATATATATATATATATATATATATATATATATATATATATATATATCCCATTTCAAGATCTTCCAGTTTTGCATTTACACTTTTTTTGTATCTTAAAAAATAAAGGTCGAAAACACATATCAGAATATAAAAAAACCACCCTGTGCGTTAATCATGAATGGATTGAAGATTATGTAAATTAAAACAACTTTCAATTTCTTTCTTATTATCAACATATTTATGTAACATTACATTATATTAAATTTTTGTAAAAATTATATTCAAATTTGTTGATATTTAATATATCACTTATGAACTATTTAATATATCGAAACTTTAATTTTTTTATATTAATAATTTTACTGATTCCATCTTGATTTCTTAGAAAGGACTGATGAAATTATAAGAAAAAAATTCAAAATTGTTCAATGATAAAAATCTTCCTCTAGTCTAGAACTTTACATGCAATTGCAAAACATGATAAAACCATACCATCCAATTTAGGATAAGCGAGAAAAATCATTCTTTTATACTATATTTTTTTTATTTGATGCTCTGTTGTTTTGCTGATAATATTTATCAATAATTCATAAAAAACCACAAAAGTTTCATGTTTACCATCTTTATAAAGAAGGAACTGCTCACTTTCATTATCCACTTTATGTAATGCTCTTTATTTTTTTAGGATATTCAAACAAGAACTTACTCATAACTCTAAAAATGCAATAACTCATAAGTGTCCAGAATGCCCTTACCAGTCGCTTCGTAAGAGGGACGTGAAACGGCATTTGGTCCGACATAAGAAGCCTGAAGACACCATATGTCACAAATGTCCGCACTGTTCATATAAAACGAGTTGGAGAGGCGGTCTAAAGCAACATGCCGTTGTTCATAATAGTATAAACGTGGAGTTTAAAGCATTCACATGTTCGAAATGTTCTTACGAAACTCCTAGAAAAGACCTATTAAAAAAGCACCAGAGGGTCCATAGGGATTCTGACAGTCAGGAGTATTCCTGTACCGAGTGTGAATTTAAAACCCTCTTTAAGGATTGCTTAAAAAGACATTCTGTCAGACATAAAAAGCCAGATGAAAGGGACTGGTTCAAGTGTCCACATTGTTCATATAAAACGTATCGGAAAGATTACTTAAAGAAACATGCCTTTGTTCATAATAGTGAAACAATGGAATTCGAAGTGTTCAAGTGTACAAAATGTTCTTATGGGACTTTTAGGAAAGAAAAATTAAAAAGACATCAAATGGTACATACGAAAACCATGTCCTCTTAAAGTATTATGTAATAGTAATTTACGTTACAAGGCCGGTAGGTGTCGTATTACAGTATGAGTTGTTTTATGGACAGGCTACGAAGCTTGGGTCTGAAATATAAACAAGTACTGTAATAACACCTAACAGACGTGTATGATATGTTTTATTTCATACTGTTTTTTTTTGTAAACTAAGAAATATGTTTAATATTTATATATGTTATGCATTATTTTTGAAATCATAACATATCATTCTACATTTTTGTTATGGATTGTTATGAAACTGTCATCCTGTTACTTTATTTAAGATGGCATACATTTAGCTGTCAAAATGATATTCGACTTGACAAAATTAGGGGCGTTGCAAGTCAACGCTTTAGTACTGTAATAACAGCTGTCGAGTAATTGAATTAAAGAATTGAATTCAATTTGCTTACTTCAATTACTTTTTAAAGAACCTAAAAAGTAAGGTAGAAGTGGGGTACTTCAATTACTTAACTGGTACTTATAAGTACTTCATTTACTTTTGCAAGTAATTGAATTCCTCAGTTTCAATTATAATTATTATTGAGTAGTTGAATTTCTGGTCACATTGTAACTGCATTATGGAGTTCCCAGAAAAAGGACATGAACTGCTGTACGGACATAATGAAGTACTTATAATTATAGGAAAAAAACGAAAATTTTAATATTAATTACTCAGTCTACCTGAAAAGCAAAACTTTAACAAAAAAATTAAATCTTCAAAAAAAATTTTCTTACATCAAATTGTAACTCCGGTAAGTACCAGTGGTCTTTAAAAGACTCGAATGTGTAGGTTTAAACTTTAAAACTCTAGAAATACCTTGACATGGAAATTAGAGAACCTAAAAATTATATAGAAATAAAGTATCTAATTTTAAAATAATTATTTAAAAAGGTTTTTAAACAGTGGCGGCTCGTGGTCAACTTTTCAGGGGGGTCAATACGTATAAACCATAAACAGCCATATTCACTAAACCCTAGGTCTAAGTCTTAAACCCCCTTAAATGGTATTCACAAAGCAAAGTTAGACCTCCCCCTTCAGGTCTAAATTTAGACCATTGCTAAACCCGGTACTAAACACTTAAACATGTCCAAGGGTTGAAATTTTCCAATATGGCCGCATTCACTAAAAGGTTCTAAAGTCATTTTATACCGGCAAATGTCAAATTTACATCCAAAAGTTAGTCCTACCTTTTAGATGGTTTTAAGAAAAGTTTTAATTCACTGTTCACCTTAATATAAATCTATCAAGTTATAATTTAGCAAAAAACACAATTCAAATTGGTCGCCTATTTCCCTTAAAGCCCGCCGGACCACCACTATTATTTAAAAGTATTTAGGTAGAATATTGCACTTGACAATTAAAATAGAAATCAAAAGTAGAAATAATTTGTCACGAAAAATGGCATTGTGTTTTCAATATGTTTTTAGCGTATTGTTTTCATAGGAATTACCGATGAAAATTTTTTTCGTTCACCAATTGACAATAAAAAAGAAAAAAGTATTCAAGCAGTGGAATTCGAACTCAGGGTATCTAGGTGAGAATCAAAAATAAAATCGAAACCTTAGACCATTAGACCACGATTACTACTGATCAAAAATGTAAAAACAGATATATACGTTATTTAAATGGAAATTACAATTGTGAACATCCGGCCACGAATTTTCCCGCTACCCTGATTCTAATATTTAAATCCGAAGGTAGATGCGACGTAAAAAACTACAGGGGTATTTCTCTACTCTTCCACATACCAAAGTTGTTCGAGGCTATTGTCACAGATGAAATTTTTGAATCGTTGAAACATTATATTTCGGGGGAGCAACATGGTTTTTATTGTGGTGGCTCAACGACTATGAATCTGGCGGTATTTCAAAATTACCAAATAATATCAGTTGAAGCCAGCCAACAAATTGATGTCGTTTACACTGACATATCCAAGGCGTTTGACAGTGTCTGTCATGAGCTTCTTCTAGCAAAATTGCAACAGATTGGCCTTTCTGGTCAACGTGCGTGGCTCGTTTTCCAATGAGACTGTTGTAACATCAGGGGTCCCACAGGGCTCACATATCGGCCAAATTCTCTTTTTACTCTTTGTAAATGACATTGTATCTTGTTTTAAAGTGTCGAGATGCCTTTTATATGCCGACGACTTAAAATTATTTTCTCCTGTTTCTCTTGACTCCAATCAACTGCAGTCTGACATTGAGAGACTTGACAAATGGTGTAACACCAATTACCTGCATCTTAACATTACTAAATGTAAAGTTCTTCGATTTTTTAAATGCAATACTCCCATTCTTTCCACGTCCTATATAAACAATATTAGTCTCGAAGTTGTTACATCTTTTAACGATTTGGATGTCATTTTCGATGAAAGCCTCACATTTAATCTGCACATTGATAACATAGTGCTTAAGGGTTTTAGACTGCTAGGTTTTATTAAAAGGCACACTAAGCATGTCACTGATACTAAAGTGATTACTAGTCTCTGTAACTCTTTAGTACGGAGTATCTTAGAATATTGCTCTACCATATGGAGCCCTTCGTATCAGTGTCACATCGACAGGATTGAAAAAAATCAGAATAAATTTGCAAAGTATCTTTTGTTCAAGTTTAATTTTCTATATCAAGATCTGTCTTATAATACAAGAATTCTTCTCTGCGGCCTACAGACCCTTGAGTTTCGGCGAAGAAAGTCACTTCTGATTTTCTTGCACAAATTAGTGAATGGAGGGATTGACTGTGAAATACTACTACAGTCAGTCTCCTTTTTGGTTCCTATCAGAAGAACGAGACAATCACAGCTGTTTTTTGAAAGGTATCATCGTACTAACTACTTACTATACACTTTTCGGCATTCGACATGTTCAGCCTTACCTCAATACAATTAAAAACGCAGTTGAATGGATTGATTATGTGATTGTCCTCTGTTTTTATTTATATGTTTTGTCTGATACTTGAGTCACCATTCTTTTGTTTTATTATTTGATAATATATATATTTTTAGTCTTATTTTACTCTTAATATTATCTTTTTTATTCTGCGAATTCGTACCATTTGGAATGTTTAGCATTATGGATTATAAAGTCTTAATATTCTAAAACACTGATTAAACATTAATTTAAACCACAAAATCACCAAACAAAATGTAAAATCGTCAAAATAAAATCTATAAAAATACGCAATCGTAACCACAACCTATCACAGGATCCACATTAAACACATCAACGTAAGCCGTATCTTACCTATGAGCCCCTATGCGAATTTGACCGGGAACACTCGGCAAAAACTCGCCTCCGTTTATCAAGTTATAATTTAGCAAAAAACACAACTAGGGGGAGCTTAGCCCCCCAGTCATACGATTGGTGAGGGATAACCAAAACATTTGATGCCGATTATTGTCGATGGATCGTCAGGTTCTCATTTTGTCGCGGTGCGCCATTGAATAATGTTTTAAGTGTTTTTTGATTTTGCTGTTACAATAGTTAATAGTGACAGCAAAGATAGGATAAAAACTCGAAAAGATTATCTTTTCTATATATATATATATATATATATATATATATATATATATATATATATATATATATATATATTTATTACGAAAACGAAAATTACTGGCTCTTGGTGTGTACAAACTCATACAGGTGTGAAGGTGTTTCAATTTGAAACATTTTTAACATTGGAAATGTTTATGTTCGTATATAGGGGCCAGGTTACAAGTTTTCCTTAAGGTGAAAAAACAGCAGTGTCGAGGTAAATCGACCGGAAATGATGCTTCGTTTTGGCGCGTTTTGTTGTTGATATTATCGCTTAATGCAGTAATGCCCTTAGTTGATAGCAGATTGGCGGCGGGCGCGCTTATTTTCAAGTTATAAATTCTAAAAGTTTGAGAAATAGCGTAAAGTGTATGCGATATTTTTTTAAGGGGTATAAAAGAGTAAAAAAACCGATAATAGTCGAACAGAAATAAGTATTCCAAGAAACCGCGAAACTTTAAAGTTATTTAATTTTTTGTATCAAATTAATGTTTGTCCAGTATACAGAGTAGACTAAAAAGAAGGGGGCACTGTGGCAGGTTTCCAGTTATCAGGTCAAGTAAAGTATATATTATGATACAGTAATTTTTGAACTTTAAAATTTTTATATACGGATTTCATCGTTCTACTGTAACTTTAAATGTAATTTATTCGAAAAAATATTAATTTGACAGCTGTCATAGATATTAATTAAATCATATATAGCCGTACAGGGATGGTCTAAAAAAGAATAAGAACTTAGACAGTATCGAGAGTTTATAGTTAAATCATAGCCGTACGAAAAAATGCGGCCTAATAAAAAAAAATATTACTAAAAACTGGATGAACTAGTAAAATTTTGATTCGTTTTAAACTTGTACCAAGAAATAGACTAGAACCGTGTCTCAACAATTTAGATTTAGGATGCCATGGGCGTAGATATTCGATTAATTAAGGCTACCATTAAAAAATTTGTAGTTTTTTTTTCGATTATACATATTTAAGATAAAAAAAAAATAATATTTCGAAAAACGGTGAAATACGGCAAATTTATTTGATTTTTTGTAAACATTGTAGTGTTAAGATTAAGATAAAGTTAACATGAAATTTTGTATGGCATTATTAACGTGAAATATGTACAAAAAATCATTGTTTCTTTAAAATTGGTTTTATCCTGAAATCAATATTATCTTATAAGTGTCAGGGCTTGAGCCCCTCCAAAAGTCGGTGTCTAGTTGCACCACTGCAGATACAAAATTACGACAAATCAATTCATCTCCCTGTTTGAATGAACTAAATAATTATTTTCGTTCTATTGGTAGAGCTTTCTGGGTGTTACCAATAATGGCGGCTCCTTATAGAAATTTTTTTGAACATTGGTGCGTGAAAATTTTGAGTTAAAAACTATTTTATCATCCTTTAAAAATAAAAAATCATGTGGCTATGACAAAAGTTCAGCGGTAATATTTTGTAAATTAAATGATCAGACTTTAAATCATTGGCTCATGCTGTAAATTATTCTTTTACCGAAGGACAGTTCCTTAAATTTCTTTAAAAGCCATTATTATTTCAATTACAATTATAAGAGAGGCGAAGATTTTTCTCCTTCATATTTCATACCTATACCTCTCTTGCCTACTACGTCATAAATTATCAAACAGTTAACTAAGAAAAGGTTATGGCATTTATACTTCGTCGCAACATATTAAACTTCTTGGAGCAATTAGATATGAATCTTAATGAAGGTAAGATAGCTTTGACTTGACGAAAGCATTTGACTGCATCATTGACAGAATAATGCTGCAGAAACTTGAAACCTACAGTTTACTGATGACACTGATACTGCTGATACCAAGAGTACCTAAGGGAAACGATATGGTTTTCAAAAAAAAGTAATTAAAAAAGAATTTGCACTGTTAAATATACCTTTAAATTCGGTAAAAACTCACGTCTCTTCAATATATGCTTAAAACTTTTTTTAATTTTTAATGACATTATTCTATCATAAAAAATTACCAAATATAATTAGCTTACAAAAAGTAGAAGGTAGAAGGGTAGACTTAAAAGGAGATGATAGTAGTTCGGACAGTCACTATTTATGAAATTTAAAGTCCGACTATATTTAAATGCTCCTGAGTAGAGCTGGCACATCAAAAGCAGAACCAAAATAAAAAATTGAAGTCAGTCTTCCGGTTCGTCTCGTCGAAGGCAGACCTCTGTGTTATTAACATAAGTGGTTCCACGTGTTCGGTTTTGCTGCTTTATTTCGGGGGGAAGCGGGAGACTCAAACGCTCAGAGTGGAAACTAACGACCCCGCTAGAAAGGGAGCAGACGCTGTGAACGTGTGAGGCCTAGTTGTTCCTGTATTCTATCCCGTTCGTCTGCCGCAGTTCTACATAGAATATTAGCGTAATGGCCGCTATGCAGTGGGAGGGGTAAGGGGATAGCTTGAAAGAAAAGGTTATCTCGTGAGACCAGTAGTACTCTCAAGGGGCATCTAGTGGAAGCCAAGATGCATTAGAAGAGTTTATTAAGAAAGACAAATTTAAAGATATTGAAATACACGGGGTGACCGGGAGCTCAGAGCTCGCCATCCGGACATCCCACCGACAACGTCTCCAAACCAGAATAAGGTGTAAATTATCTGGAAGGGCCGCTCCAGCTCTAAATAAGCCCCGGGCGGAGAGCAATCTGGCAAGTTGTGAAGTGCAGTGCCAAAAACATAAATTGAAATTGAAGTGAAGAAGAAGATATAATGGTCTGTCAATGTCATTGGTCTGTGTTGTTTGTGTTTTCTTTTTTTTAAGTCAATTCTAGTTAAACAACTAAGCTTAAAGAATAAAGATGTTAAAAAGCCAAAATTTTATGAATATAGTAGACGAAAAAGATTTTTCTCTTATGGCGTAAGTTGTTTGATTGTTTCTATTTATGACTTAAAAAACAATGTGATGAAGGCGACCTATATTATGCTTAAAGAAGGCTTAAGGATGTATAGGGGTATCTTAGATATTTAAATACCTCCTAGATCTTTTAAAGTATTAGCTCCCTATACCCAAAGGTAGACTGAAGGTCGATTCATGTCACACATTTTTGTTTTAGCATTTTCTTTAATAATATCGCCCTCATTAATTTTTAGTCATGTAACTTATTCTTAATGATTAAAGTTAATATTAATACTAAATGTTGCTGAATAAACCAAGCTTGGGATAGTTTCTTGACATCTCCATATACCCTAGAAAAGATTTAGTCTAAGGCATTCCAAAAATATTGGAGATACCCAATGAGAGAATGATATACTTATAATAAATTAATTTTTTTATGTAACTACAATTCTTAGTGTATAAGTTCATGCAATAGTACTGTAACTCTAGTTAGGACAAAACAAACAACATGAAATCAGTATATATCAGTTTACTTTTCTTGATCATGACAGAACTTTTATTGCTAGTCAATTTGGATTTCAAAAAGGCTTATCCACTTTAGTTGCCATTTATTAACTTATTGAATTTCTCTGTGAATTATATGAAATGAATAAGGCTACATGTGCGAGTCTATTTATAGATTTGTTATTAGCACTCGACTGAGTTGAGTGGAAATTGTTGGGTAAATTACAGGAATTGACCTGGGCATTGCAGTTCTTTGTTTTAATTAGCTATGATAACACTCTTAAGTCTCATTTATTTTTGTTTCTTTCAGTTTTTATCCACAGTTGTAGCGGTCCAAATTCAGAAAATATTTGGTGGAAAACTTTTATCAACTCTCAAAAATTATTCAAAATTTGATTATTATACAACTTGAAGGTAATTTTCATTTCAAACTTCTTTCTGACTGTTCCCATTGCCATGCTTGTTTTTATTTCAGTTTGCAACATTGCCATATTCAAAATCAAAGAAATACCTATAAATGATGACACATGTAAAACTAAATTTTGTAGCTTTAACATTTTTAGTTTTTTTTGGTATAATGGTGGAATTTCCAGTGGCTTATTTACAGATTCTCCTATATGATGGCACTAGGGTGCTGAAATCTGTTAATTTGTAGTGGTTTTGTTTATTTTCCAGC
The DNA here is from genome assembly GCA_030620095.1 of Kuschelorhynchus macadamiae. NCBI lineage: Eukaryota > Metazoa > Arthropoda > Insecta > Coleoptera > Curculionidae > Kuschelorhynchus > Kuschelorhynchus macadamiae. The sequence goes on along the minus strand of JAUTXW010002195.1, from coordinate 3,781,167 downwards.
ATGACAGGTTTCTTTTAGTGGTTACATTTTTTGCATGTTACATGAGTGGATTGAGTTCAGAGCTTTACGCAGGATGGTTTCTCTGTCATACAAGTTACGTCCCCCCATAAATATATGGACTTTTTAAGTTTTTTTGTAACAAAAACTAATAAAAATGCAGATTAGGTGAGGTTAGGACTGGTTAGGTTTGCTGTAAAGAAAGTGCGTGGTAGTGCGACCACCGAATTCTGACTCTATATTAAAATGAGGATTTTGTAACAAAACCTATAGTGTTAGGTGGATCTGTCACATTAGCATTAGATTAGCCCATGTTCATTGGCAAAACCATTGTTAAAGTTATAATAAAACAATAAATAATAACTATAATTCTGTACAAGGAAAAGAACTGTAGTAATATCGGAGTCTATTCATATCACAATTCAAAATTTGTATACAATAAATAAACAAATAGCTTAGGGAGTGGAACCTCATGTCTTTATTGGTTTATATATTCTTATTGGATAAAGACTATATCTCATGTAATAATAATAATAATATCCGTTATGGCCAGCAATATCATATAAAAATTACATAACAACATCAAAAGACAGATCTTACTTTTTATTGAATTGTGGGGATCTGGGGGTAAATTTTATTTATTAAATTTTTACTTTTATATGAAATAATTAAATTGAGGAGTGAAATTTAAGAATTGTTGTCAAGAACTTTAAAAATTTTTCCAGCTAATTTTAATTGCCTTTGTTGTTCTCCAACAGGACAATTTCTTATCTTTGGTCTTGGATATCATTATCGTTATCGATTGTCTTAGCACTCTTCATGCTTAACCAACTAGGAGACATCCACATTCCATTTAAATAGAATTTTAAAATATTTTTTTAACATTTGGTTACTTATCACTATTTTTATTTTTTAGAGAACCTGTTAAGCAAGAAGACATGAATGAACTAAATAATTATGATATTAGGTAGGTAGATATAATAAATACTAATCTCAGTATGTCTTTTTAAGTTCTCAGCATATAGGATACTTTTTCAGTATTAGTATTATGAAAAAAAAAAGTTGTAAAAAGTACTGAAGAGTGAACTTTGAAAGGCTAGAGAATCAACAAATTATAATTGAACTGTGTATTCTTTACAAAATTGGTAATCTTGATTTCAACTGGCTTGACTTACTGGAAATGCCATTCACGTTCCTCGAAGGATAGTGGGAATAAATAAAAAGTTTTGCTTATCGTCTTCAATTACACAATTCTGTATAGCTCAATATTCTATGCAGGTAGGACCTACCAGAGAGTGTGAGAACTTTGAATAATATTAAAACATTTAAATCTTCTCTTAAATGCATATTACTCAAAAAAGCTTATTATGGCCTTCTGGAATTTTTCAATGATGTATTATGACAGTATGACACTGTATAGACTTCCTCATTCCAAGTCTTTGTTTACTGTTCTTTATATTTAAGTGTGTATGTATATTTACATTATATTAGTGCTTTTGATGTGTATTTTTTTTATAACCCACTGTTTTTATTTCTTATTGTTAACTACTTTTACTTATATTTTTTTTTACTGCTTGTTGGTTTATATATTTCTACCTTTGGCTTTGTAACAAGATTTTATCTTAAACAATAAAGCAATTTTTGACTTTGACTTTTGACTAGACATATGTAATATAAGTTTGATTTCATTATAAAGGAGGTTAGATGATATTGTAAAATGTTAGATATATATATATATATATATATATATATATATATATATATATATATATATATATATATATATTTTCTTAGGTTTTCTTAGATATTGATTATAAATAATGTATGGTTTTGGCTGTAGATTGGAAATAAATATGTACAGGGTGACCCAAATTCTAGCATAGGTCAGTTAAATGATGGAACTATTGGTGGATCATTAATATACTTTGGAAAATGCTGGCAATTTTTTTTCATTTAGAAAATTTTTAAAATAGAATTTTAAAATTTACAAAAATGTTTAATTTTTTTGTTTTTTGTTTTAAAAACTAGGTCAAATTGCAATTAATTTTCTCATCCTCAATTTTCCTCATGTACACTATCGAGATCTCTATAATATTCTTAGTTTTTTGGTAGGTCTTTGGTCTTCCCACTCCAACTACATTTTTTTAAATACAAATATGTGTTTTTATTTCAGATTTTACACAGGTTTTGTATCCCAAATACAATGATGTAGCACAGAAGACCCGAAAATTGGTTTTTCACACACATATTTCTATATACCCATCACACTCTCACATATTATGGGAATATTCTGTATTTGAATTTGTTATAAAATCCAGGTTATATTTAATTAAATTATATGATGTTAATGTTGGGGTTCTGAAGAGCAAGCGTCTCATGTTAAATCTGAGGAAGTCAAATTATGACTTTATTTGAAAAAGTTGTTCAAAATACGTTTTGAACAGAGTTCGGCCAGGCCTGGAAAATCTGTAAATTTCAGGGAATTTCTGGGCAATCTGGGCAAAAAAACCCTGGAATAATGGTTTACTACATTTTATCAAAATCCTGAAAAATGAAATATGAACCTGGAAAAAGCGTTCTTTGCAATTTATTTGTTGACTATCGTGCAGCACAAAAACTTAGATTTAGGTCATTAAGAGTGCTTTCTATAGTTTCTTGAGGAGCACAATTCTTAATTTATTAAGAAATATGGCACCTTACGGAGACATCTGTAAATAATATGTTGCAAATATATGGATCATCTCATCTGCAAATCCAGGGTCAAGGGGTGATGCCCCCCCCCAAGGGCAAGAAAAAATTCATACCAATCACCTGGCTTTTCAGTGCCCGGTGGTTATTTTTTTATACTTATCTAGATAAAATAATATCGATATGCCGTTACCACCTCTATGTTTAATTTCGCGTCGGTTTGCTTGATGCCTGTGTCATCCACGAGCCACGCCAACTCGGTCGTTCGACTCTACAATGTTGTTGCGTACATAAGAACTGAATCATGTAACTTATTTTGGTTAGTCGAGTGATAGTGGATTGGTGGTTGTGAAATAATTGATTAAGACTATTTCATAGTTTTTCCCAGTTAACAAGGTAAACGAGGTACGCATTTTAAGAGTCTATTTATAAATCAGTAACAGGGGTCTATTGTACTAATCTGAATTGTATTTAAGTTGGTAAAGTTCCCATCCCCCAGCCATATAAGTTATTAAAAAACTTTTTCAGAAATTTTACATCTTTATTCTATATGTTGATTAATTTAAACCAACCAAAGTAGGCCCGAGAAGCAAAAAAACAGGACTATCAAACCTGTTTAAAAAGTTTGACATGCCAAAAACAAACCCCCGGCGTGTCGTCTCACATCACAATTTGTACCCATTAAAAAATTTAAGAGCTCCAATTTTCCAACGTGGTTTTCCCCTCGTCTCAGATGACTTATAGTTGAGAAAAAAATTATGCATAAACGCTATAAGAATTCAAATTTGCCTGCTGAGTATGTGCTGTTTTCGCGGCTTAGAGAGGAGTGTGGGGCTCTAGAACAAGAGTGTTATCAATCTTACGTGCACAGAATGGAATCAAATTTAATTAATAACCCAAATGAATTTTGGAAACATGTTAATAATTTTAAACAATCAAACGGATATCCAAACTGTATGCACTTTGATAACAGAGCAAGCAATAATGGTGAAGAAACGGCAAATTTATTTGCCGATTATTTCTCAACCGTGTATACAGATGCCTCTTATGAAATACCTGAATACTATCCTACCCTTTCTCAGGTACTTAATTTAAATGAAGTAAAGATAGATTTAATTGACATATTTCATAAAATAATATCATCTAATCCGAAAACATCCTCTGGTTCCGATGGGGTACCCCCTATATTGTTAAATAAATGTGTCTGCATATTAAGTAAACCACTACACTTTCTTTTTAATCTTTCCCTAAATTCTGGAGTATTTCCTGAATTCTGGAAGCATTCATACATTACTCCTATTTTTAAATCTGGTAATCGCAGCGACGTTACAAATTACAGAGGCATCTGTATCCAGTCAACCATTCCAAAGTTGTTTGATTCATTGGTGTCTTCTTCGCTGTCTTGGCGCTGTAAAGGCGTAATTATGGATGAACAATTTGGTTTTCAGCCTGCTCGGTCTACCCTAGCTAATCTATTAACTTATGTGAACCACTTGCTGAACGCTTTCAAGAGGGGATATCAAGTTGATGTTATTTATACCGATTTCTCGAAGGCGTTCGATAGGGTGAATTATGGTCTATTACTGGCTAAACTTAAGGCACTAGGGCTAGGTGATCACATTCTTAGATGGCTAAGTAGTTTTTTAACTGGGCGGACGCAAAGTATTAGAATTAATAATTTTATATCAAATCAAATTATAGTACCGTCAGGCGTCCCGCAAGGCTCCCATTGTGGACTCATATTATTTATTTTGTTTGTTAACGATTTAAGATTCTTTTTACCACATAGTTCTTTTCTCATGTATGCTGACGACCTTACAATATTTAAATACACATCTACTTCTCTGGATTGCCAATGTTTGCAGTCAGAGGTGACCTTATTTGTTCACTGGTCAAATTTAAATGGTTTAAGTTTAAATACAAGTAAATGTTCATGCATTACCTTCTCAAAATCACGTATTTCTATTCAATTTGATTACATCATAAATGGCACTACACTTGCAAAAGTTCATGAGGTTAAAGACCTTGGTGTTTTGTTTGATTGTAGATTAACTTTTAATGGCCATATCATGAGTGTCATACAGCGAGCATCTTGGTCTTTGGGTTATGTTTCTAGATTTAGTACTGATTTCTCATGTCAAGTCATGAAATTATTGTATTGTTCGTACGTAAGATCGATTCTGGAATATGCAAGTCCGGTGTGATCTCCTTTTTATGAGATTCATATCAATCAAATAGAAAATGTTAAAAAAAAATTTTTACGAATATGTAGTTTTAAGCTGGGAATACCCCAAATTGATAATCATTCAAATTACAACCGTGTTCTTAGTATTTTGGGTATGTGTTCACTTCAGGGCAGGAGGTTGCAGGCCGATATGTGTTTTTTGTTCAAATTAATTAATGGGCATGTTGACTGTTCTTATTTACTAAGTAAAATTTCTTTACATGCCCTACATCGAACCCGTTCCAATTTTTTATTTTACCCAGAAAACGTCACCCGAAATTATGGCTTGCATAGCCCAATTAATAGAATGCAACGTAATTTTAATAAGTATAATCTGCCAATCCATGGCTCAGTTAGTACCTTTAAAAGTGCCGTGAGACGTCTGACATCATAGACGTAGAGATTATTATATTCTTAAATGTCATTAATAGTTAGAATTTTTGTGGTGGTATTTCTTATTGTAATTAGTTTTAGTAATTAATTAACGCAATGCTTTACTGTTTATTATTTCTTATGTAAAATGGTATATCTGTAAATAAATAAATAAATAAATAAATAAACCTAAGTTCTTTGTATAATACAACCAAGATAATGTTATTACATTTAATATTTTAAGGGGATTTGAGAATGAAGTTGACTATGATCCAGAGGAATATTTTATTAAGAACTGGGAAATTTCTAAGATAAAAGCTGAAGAGGAAGATTGGTGAGTTAGTGTTCATCTTGAATTAATTTGTATATATTTGCTGTAGGTATGACATGTTTTCTTTTGCTAAATATATAATAGTTTTATGTGTTAGATGTGTAGAATTCAGTTATAAACTTAAAATTGAAATAAGTACCTACAATTATATTTTTATATCCTTAAATGTGGTATACATTTATTATTTTTAGGGAATCTGAGATTGAAGATAACAATTTGGATGTTACAAAATCAGATTGTTTTACCATCATAAGGAAAAATAATCTACAAACTGAAGTGGATAAGGATTTGTAAGTGAATATATTTTTTAGCCTTCACATTATGGATATTTATTATACAGTTGCTGTTTTAAAAATTTTTAAACATGGTGAAAGAATCATTTAAGCTTAACAAAATATATTTAGGGTTGAAATATTATTACATATTATACTTAAGAAATAAAAAAAAATCTATATATAAATAAAACAATCACATATTTGATATCTTCTGCATACAGGACATTTCTTTATATTGTAGAGAACTTGACAACAAGAACCACAGTGTATCATACATTGATAAAGCAGGTCATGCAGTTAAAGATAGTGATATTAAAGAGGAAAAGGGTAGCGAAGAATATCTTAATGAATCATGTTCTATAGATCATGTAGAAACCAACATTAAAAGTGATAATAAAGAGGATAGCTTTACAGAGTAAGTGTAGGAGGAACATATGAAAATAGGCCTACCAAAAGGTCCCTATTTTCCTAAAAGTTCATATTTTTCGGCCTGTTCTCTAAAAGTCCTTTTTTCTATCCTCGTAAGAAGAAAGTATTGTAATTGCGAAAAAATTACCCTCCGAGATTTTTTCCAGATCTTCACGTTTCAGGATCCTTAGATGCTAAAATAGTTATTACCAAGGTTTGTAAGTGTAAATTTTTTGATCAAGCATGTAGTTTGGAAGCCGAGGCACATCGAGTTTTGCAAACATTTGAGGCCAAAAAAGTACACGCTACAAGTCCAAGTACATATAGGATTTTTTGTGGTACCTGTACATATATTTAAGATTATGTAAATATTTGATCAATTTTTATAACCTGCTAGGATTATTATATATTTGACAGATGCACTTATTATTTAACTAAGTCTGTTGCTGTGTTAAAATTGATGTACCTGTAAAACATGCTACAATACAAATACAAACAAAATGAAAATAAAAATGCCAAAAAAAGTTAAAATTGATTTCTCTTGTGCAATAATGATTGATGTTTCCTTACTTACTGTTTTTTTTAATGGACAGTTGGTGATAGCTTAAAAACTAAAATTAAGATATCGATGTGCGGTTTTCGCCAAATATTCGGTCTTTTATTACTTTTTATAAGTAGCGTAAGAGAAGTATAGTCTTCCATTTAAAAATTTTAAGAAAATTGGAAAAAACTATAATCGTTACAAACAGTGCCGTCTAACCAATTTCTGAAAAACCAGGGAGTGTCACTCAATTCGAATCCTAAAACAGCTTGAAATTTCCTTTTACATAAGCCTAAACTTATTCAGTTTGGTTAAGGGATTCAGAAGACATAGCAATTAAATCGTTTATAAGCTTTTTAATGAGAAAATAAAAGTTATCTATCAATTTTTGCAACTGCACTCCCTTGTGGTCAATTTAGAACCTTAAAAACATTTTCAGTCAATTGTTTTTGCCACTTTTGTTTTCCTTCCATTTTGTTTCGCTATCTTGAATTTGTACAGGGTGTTCCAGCGAGGACTGAACAGGGACCTATTTTCGACCTTCCTTGTATTTTGGAAAAATTCAAAATAGCCAATCAAAAATGTCATTGAAAAAATATTTGAACCAGAAACAAAAGAGTTACGCTATGCATCAGGTGTTTTTTAAATGGAATGTATCGTTTTTTATACGATTTTTGGAAAGAGTGATTTTTTTTATGTCCGTTCTGATTAAAAGATTTGATTTTGCGATAGCTGTTTATATTGCATTTTAATGTTTTACAAACTAAAATTTTAGCTTCACCTGTTTAAAATATACGATAGGTTGGTATAGGTGATCAAGGTAAAATGACGTTTGAATGCTTTGTCAATAAAAATTGACATTATTTTAATTATTGTCGAAGTCTTCACCTAAAAAATATATATTTGACTCTGATCGAAATGAAATACTCTTTGGACGAGAGACTACAGATTGTTATGCTATTTTACAAGTGCCAAGAAAATACAAGAGAAGCAAGAAGAAGATTTATTGCAAATTTTCATAGAAATATATCCATCAATACAATTCTAAAGATAAAAAACCTATTTGAGGAAAATAAAACTTTACATGATAGAAAAAGAAATTCAATAAAAAATAATTATTAAATAATTAAATTTGTAGCCTTTCTAAACTTGCTGTTACAATATGTTTTTCCTGGTTAAGGCGGTTTATTTCATCGACAATTTTTCCCATGATCTCTTGAATATTTTCGTTTTGTTGTCTGTATACGACGTTCTTCAAATGGCCCCAAAGAAATGTATCCAAAACTGAGAGGTCGGGGCTATTGGGCGGCCAAGCATATGTTCCATTTCGCCCTATCCATTCGTTATGGCGCCGATTTAAAAATTGAACCACATCATGCACGGCATGAGGAGGCGCCCCTTCATGTTGCTAAATTAAATTCTGATATTCTGCCAATGGTAAGTCTTCCAAAAAATTTTCAATTTCGTTTTCTAAAAACTCATAATATCTGTGCCCATTTAAAGTCCCGTTAAAAAATATTGGTCCCAAAATTTTATGGTTTTTTATCCCACACCAAACATGAATAGAATTCCTCCCTTGAAATTTAATAGTCTGGAACTTTTTTGGATTTTCAACGGCCCAGTGGTGACTATTATGTCTGTTGAATACTCCCGATGTTGTGAAAGTAGCTTCGTCGGTCCACACAATATTTTTGAATAAATCAGGGTCTTTGTTTTCTTGCCGAATTACCATTTGAGAAACAAATTGGAAGCGAAGTTCTTTTTGTGCCGGTGTTAGGTGCTGAAGTGGAAGGATACGAAAAGGCCTAAAGTTATGAATTTTCAGAGTCCTGTGAACAGTCCCTCGGGTAACTCTTCTGCGCCTTACACCGCCACCGTACCGAACTTCCCGAACTGCATCCGAAATAGATTTGGTTGGATTAACTTGAAAATAATTTATAATGGCCTGGTCTCGATTTCTTCTTCTTTGTATATTTCTTTTTCTATCATGTAAAGTTTTATTTTCCTCAAATAGGTTTTTTATCCTTAGAATTGTATTGATGGATATATTTCTATGAAAATTTGCAATAAATCTTCTTCTTGCTTCTCTTGCATTTTCTTGGCACTTGTAAAATAGCATAACAATCTGTAGTCTCTCGTCCAAAGAGTATTTCATTTCGATCAGAGTCAAATATATATTTTTTAGGTGAAGACTTCGACACTAATTAAAATAATGTCAATTTTTATTGACAAAGCATTCAAACGTCATTTTACCTTGATCACCTATACCAACCTATCGTATATTTTAAACAGGTGAAGCTAAAATATTAGTTTGTAAAACATTAAAATGTAATATAAACAGCTATCGCAAAATCAAATCTTTTAATCAGAACGGACATAAAAAAAATCACTCTTTCCAAAAATCGTATAAAAAACGATACATTCCATTTAAAAAACACCTGATGCATAGCGTAACTCTTTTGTTTCTGGTTCAAATATTTTTTCGATGACATTTTTGGATTCTACAAGAAAAAATACATCGATTGGCTATTTTGAATTTTTCCAAAATACAAGGAAGGTCGAAAATAGGTCCCTGTTCAGTCCTCGCTGGAACACCCTGTACCACAACTTTATTTCATACTTACACACAATTTGAATTTTATCTAATAGGTAATTTTCAGGCTGATTTTTTAAATATCGTATTAGGCCGCCATTTTCTTTAGTTAATATTCATAGCACAGTGTTACTATGTAACACATGTTTTTTTGCAAAATTTGAGGTTAATTGGATAATTACTTTAGTAATAATTTTTTTAATGTTTCACTAGGCTGCCATCTTGTTTCCGCATATTGGATTTTCATCAAAATATTACCAGGTCATCTCCATATTACCCTTAATTTTTGACTAAAATTTAAAGTTAATCTGATAAGTAAGTTTTAAGCTATGCCGAGAACTGACAGACACATAGACAGACTGACAGACGGATTTATTTTTTGGCATCTAGGGACACTAATGCACGAAGAGATGAAAAACCTGAGAGGGTGATTCTTTTTTTCACGATTATAACATTTTATTTAGCCGCCATTTTGAATTAGTATCATAATATTATTATTTCATCTCTATACCACAATTAGTTGTGGCACCCAATTTGAAATCGGTCTATTAAGTAGTTTTTTACAGGCTAAATTTTAAAATATTTTATTAAGCCGCCATTTTTGTGCCGCCATCTTGGATTCATACCAACATTTTACATTTCCTAGATAATACTTTATTTTTGGACAAAATTTGAGATTAATTAAATATAATTAAATAAATAAAAATAAAATAAAATTAAGTGGTTTTTTAGTAATCATTTTTTTGAAATTTCGCTAGCCCGTCATTTTGTTTTGCCATATTGTATTTTTACCTAAATGTTAGCAGGTCATGCCCATATCACTCTTAATGTTTGATTAAAATTTTAAGTCAATTAGTAGTTTTTAGCTAGTGAAGGTATGAAAAAATTTCGGAGGGTGTTTTTTTATGATTAGAGAGGGAAGCAAAAAATCGAATCATTTGGTGCACACCATATTTAATGACATTTTGCTATTTTTCTAGGATTTCCAAGCCTCGTAAAAAGCCTTATAAAAACGGATGGTACAGATGTCCAGACTGTTCATATGAAACAGATCGGAAATGGAGTCTAAAGCAACATACTATCGTTCGACACAGCGAAAAAATTGAATTTCAAAAGTTGAAATGTTCTAAATGTTCTTACGAGACTAATAGGATTGGTAGATTAAAAGTGCACCAAATAGTAGTGCATAGACAAACGGACATTCAGGAATTCAAATGCACTGATTGTTCTTTTAAAACCCACTTAAAGTATAATTTAACAAGACACTCGGTCAAACACAAAAAACCGGACGAAAAAGTGTGGTATGAATGTACAGACTGTTTGTACAAAACAGATTTTAAATCAAATTTAAAGTCACATGTGATTGTTCATGAAAGGGAAAAAATGGAAGTTGAACTGTTCAAGTGCTCAAAATGTCCTTATACTACTCCTTGGAGAGCAACAATAAAAAGGCACCAAATGGTTCACAGAGAAACTAAGAAAACTGACATTCCGGAGTTCGATTGTCCCGAGTGTCCATTTCGAACTTATTCAAAGGATTATTTGAAAAGACATTCGGTTAGACATAAAAAGCCAGACGAAGTAATTTGGTACGAATGTTGGGGCTGTTCATATAAATCAAATAGGAAAGATAATTTAAAGAAACATATCATTGTTCATCATAGGGAAAAAGTGGAATTTGAAGTGTTCAGTTGTTCGAAATGTTCTTATAAGACTCCTAGGAAAGATCAACTAAAAAGACATCAAATAGTGCATAGGGAAGCTGATTTTCAGAAGTTCCATTGTCCCGATTGTCCATTTAAAACGCACTTAGAGAAGTACTTAAAAAGACATTCTGTCAGACATAAAAAGGCAGATGAAAAAGAATGGCACAAATGTGCCGTTTGTTTGTATAAGACAAATTTTAAAGGGAATCTGAAGAGACATGTCATTGCCCACCACAAGTAAAACAATAATCAAAATATGCTTTTCATTCCGTAGCCTTGGAATTTTCAAGATATTTTTGTTTTTAGCTCGCCCTCGAAGTCATAACTTGACTGGAAAAGTTAAATTTAGTGGTATGTTTAAGGTTAAATGAGGTATACAGGGTGTTTCCTAAGTACAAAAAATTTAAGAGTATATTCTTGAGCCAATTTTATGAAAAAAAAAAAGATCATATGATCACATATTTCCCCAAATGCTTCGTTTCTAAGATACTTGGTGGTAAAAGTTTAAGAAAAAAATTTTTTCCATAACATCTGTGATATCAATGTAAATATTTTTGTGAAATAGGGTACACACCTTCTATGGATCTAGAGGGATTTTTCGGTGTAGAACTTATTTTAGTTTTACCAGTGCTGTTCGAAAGGGATTTGCTTTGAATATGAATAATAATAAGGAAAGGTGATATGCCACTGTTTTATCTTAAAAAAAAATTCCTTTTGGAATCCTTATTCATTTCAAATTTTTTTACTTGCTTTTTTTTTGTCAGACACCCAGTTCTTGCTTAAGTAATTAATTAATAATGAATTAATGTTTTAAAAATTAACTCCCAGTTTATTAACATTTACAGTTATTATTCTTTATTAAATCCATTTCATATCAAATTAATTGCTGGAAACACGCACCTTCAGCCATTATACAAGCCCTCTTCTTCATATTTTCTTGCACATGTGCAAAGATATATGGTGTATTTCATATTGTCAGATTTTGAACAGGATGTATTCAAATTCAAATTTTTTATTTGTGTAACAAATTGAGGTACAATTTTTCCACACGTCATGTCTGTTTGAAGTATATAAGAAAAAATAAATAAGATAATGGCAGACTAGTACTAAGTAAATATAAATTATGATAAAACTATATAAAGCTTAAATACACATAATAAAATACAACAAAATTTGGTTAATATAATAAAATATATAAGCAACATAACAAGTAAATATAAACAAACTTAGAAACAACTAATATATAAAGACATAAAAGGAGAGAGAGAGAGAGAGAGAGAGATATTTGACCAAGGGCAATCATTGAACATTTTCTGGTATTTTATTAAGGAACTTGGGACCATGATACAGTGATGAAATTTTTGAGCGATATAGGCGAGCAAATTGTACTCTAAGATTGTTGCGAGTTCTCCCCGTTGGTATTGATTTAAATTAATGTATGCAAATAATAGACATTCATATATATATATATATATATATCTTGATGGCAATGTCAGTATTTTGAGATTAATGAAACTCTGTCGCACATCAGCTCTATAGTCTAAGCCTGTCAGTACACCTACTGCACACCTCTGCAGAGCAAAAACTCTCCCCATGTGACAGGAATGGCCCCAAACCAAAACTGCATAGCAGCTTACTTTTAGAAAGTCTATTAGAAAGATGATCAACATGTGCTTCAAAGCGTAAGGAGGGATCAAGGTATACCCCTAGAAATTTTACTTCATCAGGGTTTTCTATATTGACATGTTGTCGTAATGAAAAAGTAATATTTATGGTTTTATCTCTATTAAGTGAAAGTTTATTTACTAGGAACCAACGTTCAAGATCGGTGATGTTTTTTTCTGTTTTTTTCTTTTAGTGTTGTATCATTTGCATAGAGAATCAGATCTGAATTTATAGTGGAGCTATTTACATCGTTGATATAAATTAAGAATAGAAGAGGCGCCAAGAGTGAGCCTTGGGGAACACCATATTTTAAAAACACTTCGCTTGATTGTTGTTTGTGAAAAGTAACCTGACTTCTGTCTGTTAAGTAAGTGCGCACCAATTGTATGCTTCGCTCTTCCACTCTGTAGCATCTCAATTTGTCCAAAAGTGTTTCGTGGGACACACAGTCGAAAGCCTTTGATAGGTCACAGAAAATAGCATCCATGTAGCCACCATCCTCAAAGGTCTCGACTGCATGCTCCAAAAAATCCAAGACTGCAAGGGTTGTTGACTTGGATTGACCCCTGTGAGTATTTATGACTTCCCAAGATGATTTTGCGATATTGTCTGATTCTCTAATGTAAGAAGCGTATGCATCCTGTTTTGCTTTATCAATTTCTTTTCTATATTTGTACTGAAATGTTTTAATATAGCTGTTTAACCCCACTGAAGGTTGATTTTGATATAGTTCATTTAAAAATCTTAGTGTTTCACTCATGATGCGTATTCCGTTATGGAACCATTTAATTTCCCTAACTCGAGATCTGTTTTGTATTTTTTTGGGAAAAGCAATTTCCATAGATTCCGTTATTATATGCAAAAATATATCCCATTTTGTATGGATATCTATATCAGTGAGATCAACAAAAGAGAAGAATATTAAAAATTTCAAATCTACCCGTTCGGGTTAAAGGACGATAAGTATACAGTTCCGGTTCTGGGCCATCTCCTTCCATGGTCACCGAGATACACACAGCAAAATGATCCGAGAGATTCAAAACTTGTACAGAAAAATTTTTTCGGTTTTCAAAATTTACAAATATATTATCTAATGTGTTTAAGATTGTAGTCTTTTCGTAGATTTGGGGAGTAAAACCAAAGGTCTGCATGGATCAAGTAAATCTTGTTTTTTCTTATCATTTGAGTTAAAGTGATTTAAAGTGGACATTAAAGTCTCCATTTATGATTACAAAGAATTTTTTTGTGTTACTATAGATAACAGATTTTCAAGAATATCCAGAAATACCCGAAAATCACCATTTGAAGGTCTATATATTGTGACAATTATATAATTAATAATCTTTAGTTGGACAGCTGATATTTCACAACAGTTTTCGATAGAAAGATTAGTTATATCATTTCTTTCAAAGCATTCATTATAAAGGCTATTTAATATTACAGTGCCATCATGTATAGTGGAGTTCCTACAAAAAGAGGAACTTATATTAAATTACTCTATTTTCAGAAGATCAACTTCTTTTTTTGACAAGAAATGTTCACTAAAACACAGAAAATTGAAATCTATTTTAGAACTTTTAAGAAAAGCTTCAAATTCACCTGTCTTTTGTCTTATGGATCTAATGTTAAGATGAAGAATGTTCAGAGTTCCTTCACTACAATTAACCAGGTCTTGAGAATGTATTGTTGTTTCTGAATCCAAGCATCTGTATTCAGAAAATTTCCTACTGTTCTTGGTGCTCGATATGGTCTTATAATTGTGTACTTGGGCCAGATAGACGGTTCATAAATTTTTTTCATTTCTGAAAAAGGTACTTGTACTTTAAATGCTGCAATATCAACTGATCGAGTTTGAAGTTTTTCAATTTGGATGGTATTTATGTCACTCTCACTTAAGTATTTCTTCAGCTGATCCACTATCGTTTCTGGATGCAATCTGGATATAAAAATATGTCTGCGACTTTCTACCGCTGCAATTGGCATTTTCTTTGTATTAGTTTGTATTAGAACCAAGGGTTGTTTTATCTTTCCGGGTATATGTTGGCACTGTCTTTATTTCATCATCAGGGTTTTTTGATTGATGGTTTCTACCTGTGGAATAGAAGTTTGGCTCATCTTGCACCAGATGAATGACATTGTTCATAATCTGTTTTTGTGCAGCTTCATATTCTGTTTCTTTGGCTAAAGTTGGTTGTTTTTGAGGTTGCATTGGTTTTGGTGATGTGGTATCAGGCTTTTGCCCTTTTCCTTGCAAGTTTTTTTCAGCTTTTTAGTCCATAGTTTTAGCAATATTTGAGACACCAATTTCCTGTTGATTGACCTTTGGGCAGCTAGTTTGTGTTAAAAGCGATTTTACATCTTCTGTAACTGTATCCATCTTTTCTCCGATGTCAGCAAGACATTTGCGTAGTGTGTTTATCTCTTCAAGCAATAATTGTAAAGGGTTATTGCAAGGAGGGCAGAAAAACTTCAGTTTTCTATTCTTTTTCAGTTCGAGAACTCTCTCCTCTGAAGTGGTGAGGTCGGCACATTTAGCGCAGATACAGGTACAGCTATCATAGGTCCAAAGAGCTACACTTTTTTCGTCTTTCTGACATAATATGCAGTTCATGTCGATAAAATATTCGATCTTCACTGAAAATATGGTTTTATAAAATAAAGATATTACGACACAGTTGAAGGTTAGGTGAACCGAAATTTTCAGTTTTCACAACAGAAAATTATTTGCTTTGGTAAAATCAATATGATCCTGATAGTTTTTGACTTTGATGTAGTATATTAGAGTTTTTAGATGCTTGCTTCAAGAAAAACTCGGAAAAAACACTAAAAATTTAATTTCGTAAAATTGTCAATTTCGTAGCACATTTTATCACAGGTAATTTACAATTTATATAGTTAAAAATATTCGATTTTCACTAAAATACAGTTTGGTAAAATACCACGCCACGGTTTGAGGTTAGGTAAACAGAATTTTCCCGTTTTCACGGCAAAAGATTGATTGCTTTGGAAAACCTATATTTTCCTAGTGATTTGCGACACTGTTGTAATCTTCCACACTGTTTATGTTAATTTTCTTTAAGAAAATACTGAAAATTTAATTCCGCGACATTTGAACTTGAAACCTCTACTACAAGTGACTCCTCAGAAAAAAATCACGGGATTTTTCAGGCCCCGGTTGGCATGGTAAGTTTGCACCTTGACCAATCCAACGGTTGCAAATTGTATGTTTGGGGCCAATAGGTCAAATTTTTGTTTTTTTGTGAATATCTCGTAATCGAACAAATGTTATCAATTATTCTTGTAGATCTTGGTCAGCTTATAATGATCTCTTGATTTTTTCCCGATAATCTATATTTTCTTCGTATCTAACGCGTAAACTATGCGCATTAAGTTCTACTAAGGCGGTAACCTATAGAAAAAAAGAAGTATGAATAAATTTTAGTACAGTTTTGCAGATCTCTGTGAACGCTCTTATTTTTATATTTAGTCAATTGTCAGATAAATGTAATACGTTTTTAAAATTACTACTGAAAAACGAATTTCCTAAAGATATTAAAACTATAAATATCTTGAAAGTAGTATTTTTATATAAATGTATTGTGTAACTCTCAAAATGCTTGTATTTAGTTTATATAATTTTTTTTTAAACATAAGTAATATTTATTTATTCATTTATTTAATAATTCTTATTATTTTTGGGAATTTGGATATTGGTCGTTGCAGTTCACCACATGGTAACTTAGCGGCCGTACTTCGGAAGACCATGAAGATTTTGTATCACTATAATTGCTTAAATATTTTTGTGAAATTTCCAAACTAGTTGCTCCTTCAAAATAAAATTAGGCCAAATTCTGGTGACAAGTTTTCCAGTTAAAATGGGAGTTTTCTTTAAGATGGATAAGTTGTAAATGGATATTGTAGCAAATATATACGATTACCATGCACAACGTTTTAAATGTGGATTAAATGCAGTTGAAGGAGTTAAATTTTCTATTGAGTGTTATTTAACTTTTAGTATTTAACCAATTTTACTAGCATATTCGTCAAATCATAATGTACGTCTGTATATTATATCAACTTTTTTTGTACAATGGGCAGATCTTCGAGATTATTTCAAAGCAAAATTTAATTACCGAGAGGTTTCGACAAGTAAAATTTTGTGGTGTTTTTGGTATATTAAAAAAATGTAAAATGATTTTCCTGAGGCCTTTTGAAAATTATTGTTAAATTTATGCATTATTTAAAAACATTAGTAATGCGAAACAGTTATAGCAAATAAAAATGTTTCTCTGTGATTTTTATTCGAAAATATTGTATGGGTGAATCTACAGAAGTAAGATTTAGGGAAAAATTTGAAAAACTGTTTTACTGTAAAAAACATATTCTTTTATATTGATCTATATATAAAATGGAATAAAAAACCTATACGAGCCAAGGTCATTGGGATTTTTTTTACATTTTATTCAGAAAAGTATGTCCATGGCAATAACGTCGTGTCCACGGAACTAAAAATGTATAACTTTTACGCCAAAATAAACATCTTAGTGAGCACAAAATACAATGACAATATCTTTAAAAATATTTATTAATAAAAACGCATTCTACTTTGAAAACTAAAACAAAAATGTCCATGGTAATGATGCGAGGTTAATAATATAAATACTGGTAGATACAACACTTAAATGGAAGCCTACATTATTCACAGTTCTAAATACTATTTAACATTACTGAAACCTATAAAATTCGTATCAGCAAAACAATATTTGGCTCTTCATAGGTTTTTTGGTAATGGTAAAGTCTTTTTGATATCCCCTCGAGTCACAAACTCTGTCTGCTTCATCTGGCCAAACATGGGTATTCTATGAAAGTAAAATCTCCAACTTCTAATTCATTCTCAGTCAAAATACTATCGTTTTGTGGTATCCATCTGTGGACTTTCAGCTGATGTTGAGTAAATATCAGAGTATCTGAGACGAGACTGAGTGTTCGGATGTGAAATGTGTCTTTCACCCAAATGGTAGTGTTCACAAACAGCTCCATATCCGCAACCGTCTATACAAGTTAATCTTCCCAAGTTTATACTATCTGGGTTGTTTAATGACCATGCAATCGATCGTACGTTAAGAGTTCCCTTAAAAGGTTTTATGTATTATGTAAAGTGGAACTATATCATCTACATTTTCTATCTCATTTGTAATTACGTGAAACCTTATGCCTGAACAATTTTTTCTTAAAACTTTGACCAAAATGTCCTAGTTTGGTATGTCTTCACCATGGGCTATCACTCGATTTCGAAATTCCATGTCATATTTCTAGCTCCAAGAAGCCTAGGAAACTGGGTAGCAAAGAGAAAAAACATCGTCTGGTTTTTATACTGTGTTGTAGGTCCATCGCTAACAAAATGAACATTGTTTACAGCAGGAAATGTATCGGTAATTATTCCAAATAGTGGATTCAAATGTCCAAGTATGCTGGCTGGATCATGTCTGAAATTATTAGAGAGAGTACAGAAAGGGTTTGCTTTTATTTTTCCATCTGACTGATAATACCACACTATGAAGCGTGATTTGAGATTTTGAGCCACCGAAATGAGCTCTCTGGATTTTTTCAGAGCATTTACATTCGTAGTTTTGAGGAAAATCCATATGTATCAAAATTCATTTTCAAGTGAGTTATTGCTTTATGTTGATGTCGCATTTTGGCTGTATGAAACATATAATTTGGGAAGTTTATTCTTAGCTCAGCTACCAAATCACTTTTCGTGCAAGAATTGTCCACTTTTTTGCAATTGGATAAAACTTTTTCATTGTCTTTTCCCACAATTGTCTCTCTTTGAGTAATCCATTTTTTGTAAGAAAATTTCCATGCTCCTCAAATACATTCAACATTAATTCTTTATTACGGCATTGCTCACAAAGCCCTTGTAAGCAGTCTTCGGTGACTGGTTCACAACATATAGTTTTCACTAGGTTGTCTGGGGAGCTTTCAGTAATTATGTTTAAAACTTTCAGTTTTGAAATAAGTAGCCTCATGTTCTCATGTGTTAAGCAAAAATAAGTTTCTCGGGTTGCTACCGTTGGAATTAAAACCCAAAACGGTCTTAAGCGGCAAAAAAATGCATAAGAAACTCGAAATCTTCCTTCCTTAGAACAGAATTTTAAGTACAAGTTTTTTAGGTGTTATTTAAAAAACGTTTTTGTTTTCTAACTTTTTTTAAGGTTATGAAATCTCTTTTCCCAGGTGTCATACGACTATTCTCATCTTGTTCATAAAAATCCGTTATTGCTTGCCTAATGTGTCTTGTCATCATCTTCTTTCTTGAAAAATGTATCTTTTCTGAAGTGTAAACTGTAGGAACTCATCTTAACAAATTTCAAACACTTATACTTCTTTACAATTTTTCCCGAAATGCATTTTACAAATTCTTGTTTTTCATTTATTCCTTTTCTGGATTCAAAGTTTTTCTCTATTTGGAGTTTCAGTGCCTCAGCAACAACCAACTTTGATTTGATCGCCTGCGGAACATCGAGGCCATCTATTTCTTGTTCAACATTCGATGTAGAACTATTTCTTTTCGTTTTTTTCCAGTTTGTATTTTTTCTTCATTTTATGATACCGTTATTTGTACTTCATTTTTTCTCTTCTAGCTTTTTCCAACTGTAGTTTCACATTTAATTCCCTCAAAGTCTTTGATCTCCTTCTGAGTACTTGCCTTCTTCCACACTCTTTTCTTGACAACGCAGGTGTTCCAGAGGTCTGGAAAACATCTGGTTCAACGTTCTGTATATGAATTACATCAGCGTTGTTCATTACTTTTTGGTTCTTCCTATATCACTGAGAGGCTTCTTTCCAAGATTTTCTTATAGCTTTTGCAGTTCTTCTGGGTTGCTCGTTAATTGATCTTAACTTTTTTCCTCTTTTCTTTTCTGATACCGTTCTCTTTCCATTCTTTTGTATGACTTGTACAATTCCGCATTCTCTTTAATTTTTTTCTCGTCTCCTGCGTTCACATTCTCGTTTTTTGTTGACGCCTCTTTTCTATTTGTGGTGTTTTTGCTATTATTTGATTCTGAAAATAAAGAGAACGTTATTCATCATAAAAGTATCATAGAATTTGCAAAGCGAATCAACTCCATGGACATTGGTCATTACCGTGGACACTTCCTGGCCATGGTAATGACGTAATAATGTATTTAGTAACTTTTACTGAACTATCATTTTAACAATGAAAAAATATTCGTTTCCTAAGTTTGTATACCCCAATTTGAACAGTTTGGAACAAGCAAAACATAAAACAATATAAATACGTTGCAGTTTTTCTGCCCATGGAGTTGATGTACTAAAAAAACACTCACCCGTAAAACCATGTGTTGGACTTTTGTACTGATTAATCATATGACACACGTTACTCGTTACACTTCAGTAACAACTGAGCCGACGATCTTTCTCCTCCCGCTAAACAAAGACGAACAATGTTGCCAAATTTATTTTTTAGAAGTTCAACCAACGTGGTCCATCGAAATGATGGTCACAGATGTGACTTAACAATTAAACTTAAAATTTGTAAATTATCAAAATAAATCAATTACCTGTAGGAGTATTGATTACTTAGAGGGTTGTATTGAATAAATATTCATTCGTATATATTTAAATGGAATAAATAAGATTTTGTGTTTTAAAACGTGTGATGTGACAGTCGACGGTAATGACTATTTTGATATATACGCAGAGAAAATATAGTTTTTGCAAAACTTTAGTGGAAAAACAAATGTGGTCCGCAACGAAGCAGTAAATTTGAAGTATAAGCATAAAAAAAAACACAATATTATCCGTCTTTTTCGTTTCTAGTTGTAGGGTAATCCACATTTTGCACTCTTATATGTGAAGTTACGTGTTTACCGCCTGAGCCGAACAAGTTGGGCAGCGCTTATGCGTGATTAACGTTGAAAATATGTGGTTAATAAAAAAAACACAACAAATTTGTAGCCCTTACCGAGATCTACAAAAATGATACAATTTCTCTCTCTTTGGTCAATTGCGAAATATTTGCAGAAAACTGAGAATTTATTAGCTGGTAATTCCCAAACTCTAATGAAAATTTTGAGATTTATTTGAAGATGTTCCGCCAAGGGAACACCGGTGCTCTTTTGTACGAATAATCTACTCCTTAAGACGTATCGATACATAACTCATTTGTCCGGTTAGTTTAACTTTGCCACTTAAACTATTTTTTATGGCTTTTAGAGGGCGAGCTGCACGCCTAAAAGAGTATTAGGCAGTTTCAATAATGGAAGAGACAAATTATTACATTATTTAAAGGCTATTTTGTACCGTTTACTAAACAATATGTATTTTTTATAAAATTAAAATTAATAAAAACAAAGTTCAGGATTAATTTTAAGTTTATTGCTATTTTTTGTATTATTTTGTGATATTTGATTTTTTTGAAGATTATTGTCCATTAATTTTTGTACTAGCATATGATAATAAATTTCTACTATCAAATAATATATATGAATATATATATTTACATAAAAACTTTATATTATATCATACAAACTCCAAGAAGGAAAAAAGAAAGCTCATTAAACAGGTATAAAGGAAACATCGTTTACAATTTTCAGGTAAAAATTGTGTGTACACCCACTTTGGTCTCAGAGTGTATTGTTAAATTGTAGTAATTAAATATAAATATTGCCCAGCAATGTTACTTTACGTTAGTCATTTATTACATTTGAATAAATTAGATAGTATACATTGTTACTGTAGTTTTAATTTTATTTCAATTGTATTATTATTCGTAGACCAGATACAGTAGATACGTGGTATCGTGATTTATTATGGCTTTAATAATGTTTTTATGGACGACGAACCTGGGCTAACTTAACGCTAACGGGACTGATCTACCTAACAGTATATTCAAGTTCAAATTCAAAATATGCTTTATTGCCAAAGAGTATAAAGTCTTGTAGACAAAGCCAATATGGAAAAAAATCCCCTCTGTACAACAGACAGTAACTTTTGTATAAAATAAAAATAGAAACAGAAATGTCAGTCACATGTTAAAATGAGTTTAGCTATTTAAAATGTACGCAGAAAAATATACAGTAAACTACACAGCAACACAAAAACAAAAGTTATACAAACATTTTAAAAATTATATACACATTATAATAAATTAAAAATGAGTTCAAAAAAAATTTATTTAAAAAATAAAAAAAATCAATTAAAATCAAAAGAGTCACTATAAAATTCTCCCAACTCATAATATGCCCTTTCCAAAAGTAATTTCTTTAGCGAGCTTTTAAAGCATTTCAGGTTTAAAATTTTAATCTGTTCTGGCAGATGGTTATACATCTTTCTACTCATAAATTATGGAATTTTTTGTTAATGCTGATGATGGGATAGGAAGGCGCAAATCACGAGAGTACCTTGTGTAATAAGTATGGTTTGGCAAAGCCATCAGATCCCTGTGCTTATAAATCATGCAAACCGTTTCCAAAATAAATAAAGATGTTAAGGTGAGTATTTTTTGAGATTTGAAAAACGATCTGCATGATTCTCTACAGTTAGCCCCACAGATGCTCCTTACCGCGCGTTTTTGTAGAACAAACAGCGGCTGTAGCAAGTAATTACAAGTATGGCCACAAAACATGATTCCATATCGCAGATGAGATTCGACAAGAGAGTGATACACCATTTTTGCTGTTCCAGTCCCAATCTCTCCTACCGTACGAACAGCATAACACCTTGAAGACACTCAGCACATGATCATCAAATTTTAATAATTTGTCAATTGAGACTCCCAAGAACTTTGTTGTTGTGGTGCTCTCAAAAAGAGCACCTTTTAGGTATAAATTTCCCAGGTTAGATCGAAACTCTGCCATGTTGGTTTGAGACAAGAGACTCGCATCGCACCACTGCCCAACCATCGGAAGATCCACTGACATTTTTTCCCTTAACACACCAAGATCAGAATCACGCCACAGGATGGTCGTGTCGTCCGCAAAGAGCGTAAACTTTCCCCCAACACCAACTGATGCCAAATCATTGACGTATAAGAGGAAAAGAACTGGGCCCAGAACTGAACCCTGTGGGACCCCATGATTAATGGCACCAGTCTCATTCAAGGTCAACAAGGTATGACCGAAACCACTCCAGAACCACCCCCCTGAAACCATACACAGAGGCTTGGTTTTCTTTAAAAAAAATCTGTTTTAATATAGACTTGAAATTTTGTTGGCGCGCTGCTGGACACTTATTTTACATCAAACCTAACCTAACCGGCGCAACAAAGAATGAGTATCTTCACAACCACATAGCCACAAAACACTATTATACAGTTTAGTGATAAATTTATGAGTAAAACTTGCCCTATTTTTGCATTCTTTTTGAATTTGGCTCAAATTCAACACGGGTGTGGGAGGACCGTTAGTTTTTAATTCCATTTTATCCTCCAAACTTAAATTAGCCATGACCAGTGTTTTTAAATCGCACATCTTCATATTTAAAAATACCACATACCACGCATATTGAACCCAAATAAAAATAAGACAAAGCATTCGCGATGCGAAATCCATCAAATCGGCGTTTAAAACAATAACCGATATCGAGCCGGGTGTACGAAGATTACGTCCATCTCGCACGTTTTTAAAAGCAGATAAATTCCGAAATTCCGGCAACCAACAATACCTGTATCGTTAATGTACGGCATGGATGCCAATGCGTACGGTTGTTGGAGTAGCGCCCCGATCGCTGTACAAACCTGTGGAGCGAGAATTGAATTTTTATCCGCATTATTTAGTATGGTGGCTGTGATGAATTGCTCTGAAAAATGGTTAACTGTGATAAATGAGGGGGGGAGGGGTGAACGCCTTCCTTCACGAGCCGCCACTGGACTGACGTAATATTAAATTAAATATCCCAGCAACAAAGCGAACAAATCTAGATTTTCAGATAATAGAATCCAACACAAAATTTATGTATTAACATTCAGCGCTACTGTAATGTCAGAAATTTACAAAAATGTTTCATAATTTTTTAAAATTTTCGTTTAATTCTGGAATACAACTACACCCTGAATAAGTATACATTTACCAATGCATATAATAACTTCTAATCAAAAATATTTGAAGCAACTGACTTATTTAAAAATGAAAGTAACATATCAAAATTTCAAAAAAACTGACTGAAAACCATTTCTAATAAGAAATGTGTGTTGTTTTATGAGGCATGACACTCAATTATTCGTGGTAATTCTTATAGTTTTAACAACATAAATTGGTAAAGTTTAAAATTACCTGACCTTAACAGTCTTTCAGTTTTGAAAGACCTCTGTGACTTTTTCCCCTGACATTTTTATATTTTTCCTGATCTGGACATTTTTATATCTGGCCAAATATTTTTTCATTTTCATACTATCCGGTAAACATTACAGTACTAAAGCGTTACCTAACAGCGCCCCAAATTTTGTAAAGTCGAACGTCATTTTGCAGATAAAAGGTATGCTATATTTAATAAGTGATAGTTCCATAACAAAAAAGTAGAACGATATATTATGATTTAAAAAATAATGTATAACAAATATAAATATAACACATGTTTCACAGTTTACAAAAAAAAAACAGTATGAAATAAAATATCATACGGCACACGTCCGTTAAGTCTTATTACAGTATTCGTTTATATTCATATAAAACAACTGACATAATAAGTCACCTACCGGCCTTGTTACGTGAATTACTATTACATAATACTTTAAGAAGACACTGTTTTCGATGTACTATTTGATGTCTTCGAATTCCACTTTTTCACTATTATGAACGAAGATGTGTTTCTTTAGGTGATCTTTCCGATATGTTTTATACGAACAATGTGGACACTTGAACCATTCCTTTTCATCTAGCTTTCTATGCCTGACCGAATGTCTTTTTAAGCTATCCTTGAAGAGGGTTTTAAATTCACAATCGAGGCAGGAGTACTCCTGACTGTTAGAGTCCCGATAAGAACATTTTGAACAAGTGAACGCTTGTTGCTTTAGACCACCTTTCCAACTCGTTTTAGATAAACACTGCGGACATTTGTGATATACAGATTCATCAGCCTTTTTATGCCGGACCAAATGCCGTTTCACGTCCCTCTTACGAAGCGACTGGTAAGGACATTCTGGACACTTATGAAATGTTACTGCATTTTTTGTTTTATGTGTAAGTTCATGTTGGAATACCCTAGAAAAATAAAAGGCATTATATACAGAGTGTAAAAGTGGGCAGTCCTTCATTCCTTATAAACATGGTTCATAATTTAACATTTACCAACTTAAGATTAGCGAGAAAAATCGATCTTTTATAGTATATTTTTTGTATTCAATGCCCAGTTTACCAAGGAAAAAACTGGGCATTGAATACAAAAAATTACTATAAAAGATCGATTTTTCTCGCTAATCTATAATGGCCAATTGGCAATTATACGAACCACTCTTTTGATTTTATAGTTGGGTTTATTAGCTACTTTTTGACTTTAAAATCGAGCTTTTTTAGCTGGATTCTGATTTGTTTTTTAGCCGAAATTTGAGTAACATTTTTTCCGAAATGTACCTAAATAATTTCTCATTTTTTGCCTTTTCTTCATTTATATGATAAATCATCAATTGTTTCAAATTATGTAGAAATAGTATTAACAGAATCAGTATAAGAATTTATGAGCCAAGAGGAAATGCAAACATAACAAATCATGGTTTCGTAGAAATACATACACTATGACTTATTGTGTAAAATATTCATTTGACGGTTGGTGGGGACAAAAAACACTTGCGTAGGAACTTTTACTGTTAAATAATCTAAGATAGGCATGTAAAACACGCGCCCCTTCTTGAAACTAAACATTCGTTTTCTACAATTTTTTTTGGATATGTAATTTACTAAGAAAATTCATTAATGAGTCTCTAACGTAAAAAAACTGCATGAAAATACGTTTTTACTTTTTATTGGTAGAAAAATATTTTTGTTTAAAGTGATCAGGTAATGGCTGCTAGGAAATTAGTTTAATTTTAATTTCAATCATGGCGGATCATAAAAAGCTTTGGGTTATTTTTTAAGCAAATATTCCTTGAAATTGGCCACCTTGTAAGCAAATATTTATCAAATGGGAATAATTTTCAAATGTAGCAACATTTATTAAAATTTTGCCAATAAAAATGCCTACTTGGTTTGTCTTTAGTACTCGCGAGCCAGCGTAACAAAATTATACGACGATTACCCCAAGTCGGCGTTTTTCTATAATATGTGGTGAAATATTTAATCTTTTTATTAGACATGTTGTATGGTAAATAATTTATATTTCGTTTTTCTAAATAAATCTTCAGTTTGATTAAGTATAGTTTTATAGGTTATAAACGTAAATTTGAAAATGTGGCATTTTCAAATTTACGTTAATTAAATTAAATATAGCAAAAAAGCTATATTTTTTCCTCTCAATTTTTGTTGTCTTAAAATGTCATAATCTGGCATTCTTATATACCAATTATTACTATAATTAAACTTAAATACTTGCTAAAATGTGTTTGGTTGTGTTAGTTATTATTATATTCTGACCTCGATTTCTGTTGATTAAAAATGCCATATTCTGTCATTTTAAACAGCTATGATTACTATAATTTAACTTCAATACTTACTAGAATATCTCTGGTTATATTGTGGCAACAAAATTGACAGATATTTCTACTTTTTGGCCGTCCAATATTACAAAAAAAAAGTTGGAGGTTTCATTATCCTATAAAAGATATTTTTTGGCCAAGTCATTTGCTATAGCCTATCTACATTAAAAACTGCTACTTTTGGAGCCAAAAAATCTAATTTGAAGCGAGTTTTCATGGCTAGAAAACAAACCAAGAATCATTTGCCAAAATTCGACAAATCTCTGGTTTTTATGTGTTTTTTATGGATAACTGTTACGCAAAAAAGCTCATCAGCTAATTTGTGCTACTTGGGAGACGAACATGGTTTTGATACAAAAAATGAAATAACAGAACTTTCGCCGTTTTTTGGCATATCACCTCAATTTTATTTTAAATATGTATAGTCGAGAAAGATTAAGTATCTACATCAATGACTTCCATGATTTTTCAATGTTAGAACATTTACCCCACCTATTTCTGTTTTCAGTTTGACTATTATCGAGTTTGCGTAATCAAAATATGATTTTTTTACTCTTTTAAACCCCTTAAAAAATATTGCTTACACTTTTCACTATTTCTCAAACTTTTATGATCCATAACTTTAAAATAAGCGCGCCCTTACGTTTTCGTAAGCCCAGATAGTATTCAATTAGAGTATACAAGATGCTAAATTAGAAAAAAGCTATGTTTATTTCTTAACTAAAAAACGGAAGATGCAAGAGAAAAATAAACTATGCTACGGAAAAATACCCTTTTACCCATTTTTACAAACAAAATGGAGTTTAAGTGTTTGGGTTGGCCCTCGGCAATCGCCTGGCGGGGGGGCTAAGTTCCCCCTAGCCTTTTTTAATAAAACATTTCAACCTTACAACTAAGTCAGATTCCAACATTAGTTTTTTTTGGAGTTTCAAGTCAAGCAAAACCTTTTAAAAATAATGAATTTTTCAAATGGGTTTTTTATTTATTAATGAGATATATTTAAAACTGTTTTTTTTTTGTAAATAAATAAATAAGTAATAGCACTTAACTATCCGACAGAACCATCTGATAGCTTCTAGAAAGAGTAATTTATTTGTCCCCATCTCTAATAGTTCGTCGATTTTCATTTATTTACAGCTACTAAATTAGTAACTTTAGATATGCTGAGTATTAGATAATAGACGACCTCAAAAATGCATATATAGCGTGTTCCATTTAAGAATAAATATGTTTAGGTCCTAACTTTTATAGTAGGCATCCTGAGTACTTCAAAATATCAATATATACACATTTCAAACTTTGTGTTTATTTTTTTTACCTCAACAACGAGACGCAGGTGAAAATATGATGAGGCACAAGGTATACACCAGGTGAATAAAAATTATGAAATGTTAATCTGGGACAAGGCGAAAATATAGATTATTTAATAATGACAGTTTTTACACGAAAAATATAGTTTTAATGCAGAAAAAACTGAACTCCTAAAGTTTATAATTTTGGACTACAAAGTATATAATATATATTATGAACAGTCATATATATTATGACAGAAAATAGGCAAAATAAATTACTTTATTTTTGCATATTTTCCAATCTATGTCCTTAATTATAACATAGTTACTTATGCTTAGTATATTAATTTAGACTCACTCGCTAGAAGCATCCTCTTTATTATAAAGTTTACAGTTGATTTTCTCATGATCTGAATATGATTCATTCAAATATTCTTCGTTATATGATTCCTGTTTAACATTGATTGTATAGCCGTTTTTATTAATATTGTTGTCAAGTTCTCTACAATAAAAAAAGCCTCTATCTTAAAAATAGTTGATATGATTCCCTTCTAATTAAAAATGATACCAATTTATTTTTTGAAATACCAAAACAAGAAATTTAAAAATTAGATTCGGTAGAAAAATCCATATTAGGTTCAACAGCAAGTTATAAGTAATGAATGGGAATATTCCAAAATATAGGAAAATGTGATCCTGGAAGAAGGGTAAAATTCCATTTATTATTAATATCCTTATAGGAGTCGAATAATATGCAAAGAATGTTTCTATTAAATATATTCCAATTATTAGTGGTGGATACAATTATAGACATTTTTTTGGTTTTCTTGCAAAATACCTAACTTATATTTAAGAAAATTGTGTGTCAACAGGTGAACTAATTTGTATAAAAAGCTATGACGGGCAGATTAAACCACATATTAATATACATAATTTTCATAAATATTTGTTTTGGTCCATTTAAAGTTCAATATTCTTGTTGAGTTGAAAGCAAAATCTTTATAATTCTAATGTTTCTATTGCTAAAAGAATTTAAAATAGTTAATTTAAATGTTGGATATAAAAGTAAATAATTTTCTACCCCATGATAAAAAAATAAACAAAATTAATTATTTATTTATTTATACAATGTCATAACATATTTTTCATATTCAAAACATGCTTTATCATCATAAATATATAGTATTTGTCGACAAAATATTACATAATAAAAGAAAAAACATCAACACCAAAAATTAAGACTAAAACATTATAGGATCAGATGAATGTAAATTGTAGTAAGCCTTTCTTTTCAGTAAAGACAAAACAGACTATTTAAATTTTATCTGTGATCCTACACTTTTTACCTGGGTTGGAACCAGGGTGACCAAATTGTCCTGCGCAATTTCCCCAGTCAAAATTCAAAAATCCCCTACATTTTGGACATTTAAAAAAAAAACCCAAAATTATAATTAGGTATATTATGAATGTCTTTATGAATTTTAATACAGATTAACAAGAATCTAAAATATGAACAATAATTAAAAAATATTAAATTATTTCAGTTCAGCAAATATCTTTTGATAGTATACATGGTGTTGTTGCTGGTGTTATACATGCCTTAAACAAATTTATCCTACTATCGTTTCGCTAGATACAAAACTAACACAACTCTTACTAATGAGGTACCGTATTCTCACTATAGCATCCCCACAATGTATTGCTAGTCGGAGAAAATCGGACATGGCTAATTTTTTGATTTATTTCTCGCCAAATTAAATATTTTTATTCGATAATAAAAGGTGACGTAAAGTACTAAAATATATCTTTTAAATTTTTAAGGCGATTTTAGAATTTTATGTATTTGAATAAATTTGCAGGATGTGTCAGATCAAAAATTCTTTTCTCCAGGGTAGATATTTTTCCCCAGAAAAAAATTCCCCAAAAAATCCCCGACGAAAAAAAAATCCCTTAATTTTTGAGGAAATTCCCCTAATCTGGCAACCCTGGTTGAAACCAACCCTTGTGCCTCTTATAGACAAGATCCACTGTTTTCAATATAAACAAACATGTTGATGTATCCCCTGTTATATGAAAAAAAGGCCTGCATGAAACAAAGGTGGAAACAAAAAGACACTGGCTACATAAACACCAAAATGTTATCCCATATCCAAGGTGATTTTTAATAATGAGAAAAACACCGATTTGTGACCATTTTACAAGCCCTCACATTCAATGCCCATACAGAAACTTGTTATATTGCTTGCTTTGAATATCACACTCATCCAAACTTACATTATCACAGTTAAACCTGAAGCTAAGCACACTCGTCTTACTGACATTAAGACATACCTAAACAATTTGGATCACATTATTCACAAATTTTCTTAACAGACTGTAAATCGTCTTCAAGAGCAGTCAGGTCATTTATGTAGAGACGGAAGAGTATCAGGCCTAGTTACAATACTTACTGTCTAGAGGGATCTTCTTCATTATTATACTTAATGTCGATTTCCTTGCAATCTATATGATATAAATCATTGTTATATTCATCAATATTGTTTTCCTCTGTTTGGTCTGCTTTATTATAATAAAAGTTATCACAGCTCTTGTCAAGTGCACTAAAATATAAAAAAGCAGTTTAGTACCTTCTACCTTCAAATACTAATAAAAACTAAATATCCAAGAAGGTCCAGTAACTATTTCTATCATTTGCTGTTAAATTTATATATATATATATATATATATATATATATATATATATATATATATATATATATATATATATATATATATATATATATATATATATATATATATATATATATATATATATATATATATATATATATATATATATATGTATCTACCTATTATCAAAATCATTCAATTCACTTTTAGGTCCAACATTTTCCTGCTTAATAAATATAGAACTTTGTTGAGATGCAGTTTCTCTAAAAATAAAGTAAAATTATATAATATGTATTGATTATTTTGAACTGGCTAAAAACTGTAATACTAGGAAAGTACAGATTTTAAAAACTTGGCACAAGTTTAATGTAAAGTAAAATATTTATATACATCAGGAGGAGTAAGTCTTATTTAATATCTAGTAAGCAAACAACAGAGAAAAAGTCAGAACAATAAAAACAAACAAATACATACAAAATTATCATTATCATTAAAATGAATGTCATCTATCTGACAAGAAAAAAAATTACTACCTACTTACTATAAATCAGAAGATAAAAGTAAACAATTTCAAATAATTTATTACTATTGTGCTTATAGATATAACATTGGGTGATATTTTTATCTTTGTGTCTGTTCCAGACTGTATATGAACAATATCTTACAAATCACCTTCTTCATTTTTTACAAATATGCTAATTTTATATATAAATATGCTAATATTACCACTGTTATATTATATAAAGTATTAAAAAAAAAACAATTATATACATATACCTATTATCAAAATCATTTGGTTCACATTTAATTCTAACATCTTCATGTTTAACAAACACAGAACTTACTTCAGATGCAGATTCCCTAAAAATAAAATAAAATTAGGTAATAAGTATTGAATATTTTGGATTACCTAATAACACAGTAATACTATTTAATGAAAATTAAAATATTTGTATGCATCAAGAGGAACAAGTTTTATTTAATATCGTCTATTAAGCAAACCACAGAAAAGTCAGAGTAATAAAAATCAACAATTACATACATTAATGACAGTGTATAATTATAATTAAACAAATGTGATCTATATGTATCTTTGTCTATGTACTTATAATTAGTTGGCAAATAAAAAATGTTTATTATTATTATTATTATTATTATTTGACAAAAAGGAAAAAAATACTTAAACTCAAATAATGTATTGCTATGTTGGTTATAGATATTACATTTGGTCTATTCGGTCATATTTTTATCTTTGTTTCTATTTCAAAATATATATAAACAATACAAACCATCCTTTTCAATTTTTGTATCACCATTATCTTTATTTGGTGGTAAAATATTCATTTGTCATACTAATATGCTATTTTATATATAAATATGCTAATATTACCATGATTATACTATATCAAGTATTAAAAAAAATTATATATCTACCTATTATCAAAATCATTCAATTCATATTTAAGTCTTACATCTTCTTGCTTAATAAATACAAAATTGACTCCAGGAGATTCTCTAAAATAAAAAAATAAATAAATAAACAGAAGTAATAAATAAATATAATACCTATGATAAAAAAGAATAGATAGAAATGAAAATTTAAATTTAATAAAAAATAAAATTGCAAGCATACAATTTTTTTTGTTTTAATTATATATATATATATATATATATATATATATATATATATATATATAGGTACTTATTATCAAAAAAAACTTATTAAAAAAATATATCTACTTATTAAAATATCAAAAGGATTAGACGTGAAAATTTGACACAAATGCAATGAAAATGAAAATATTTGTATGTACCAGAAAGAGCGAGCTTTTGTTTATATTTTAAATAAAAGCTTGCTACTCAAACAACAAAGAAATAGTGAGAGATGACAAAAAGCAAAATTACTTCTACAATTAATTAATTCATTAACAAATTCAAATCAATTATTGCTGTTCTGGTTATAGATATAATAATGGAACTGCAAATTTAGAAAACCAAAAGATAAATAAAAATACTAATTTAAACAGTCAGACAGAGTTTAACAATGAAACAAAGAACACTTTCTCTGAATACTGATAAAATATAGTCACAATGGAAAAAAGGTAAATTATTTAAAGTAACTAAAAGATTGTCATGCTTCTTAACAATACCTACAACTAGGTATAACATTACCATGATCGCTACATCTAAGATTTTGGTGTGTAAATTATTCCTGGATGGATAAGAATGAATTAAAAAAAGTATTATTATTAAGACTTACAATCCTTTTAATTGAGAAAGGATATGCATTAAATAACCTTACTCCCTTATAATAATATCCCTATGAATGGTGTGGAAAATTATACAGTTAAATCATCTACTATCTTATCACTGTTATTATTATTGAATTCGCTGTTGTCACCATGTTCAGTGCGTGTCTAGGGTATCTTATAATAAAATAACTTAATGAAAAGAATAATTATTAAATAATACATAAGGTGTTCTGCAAATTTGTGGCAGATATATAAGTACTTATTTACGATGAAGCCGTGGTTTTTATATTATATTAGTACTCATTACTCGAGGATGGACATAAAAAAAAAGGTAGTGACCCAAGCAAATCTGAGATGCATAAATTAAATATTTATGATGCTAAACAATGTTTTTAAGTAAAATTAAACAGCAACAGTCACAAATGTTATTTAAAAATAACAGTTTTTCCCATCTCTAGAAGACATCCCAAGGAACGCTGGTCACAGTGAAAAGAAATGTTCAAAATTGAGCCCAGGGGTACTCCATCTCACACCTCATGTGGAGGCTAGTTCCCTGCATATTTATGTTTGTAATCTGTCTTCCAAAATATAACAAACTCATTGGCCAAACCTTAAAAACTCATATCTTACACTTTAAGAAAAGAACTGTTGTCCTCTTTCCTTTCTACAAGCATATTGGCTAAAGGTTGGTTTCTTAACATGTCTAATTAAACTGCCTTCTAGACAAAATAGTTGCCTCGACTAATTAAATAAATGAAAATCTATAATATTCATTAATACATATATAAATAAAATCTTATTCCCAACCTTACTTTCTTTGATCTCTGTCTCTCTTCTCTTTATTTTGACCTCTTGGCCTCTTGCCGTTCAGTATCTAACCAACTGCTGACTTGAATTTCCAATTTGTTCATCTCAGAGATGACTTACTAGCTCATAACAAAGCTCGCTTACTCGTACTTGGGAACCATTATTTGTTGTGTAGTTTTATGGCTTTAATGATGGTTTTACCGGTGAAGCTGTACTAACCTTACACTAACGGGTCAGATCCACCTAACAGTATATGTTTTGTTAAACAATCTTTATTGAATATAGACTCTAATTTTATTATGGCGCGCCACAGCGTTTTCTTTACAGGTAATAACTTAATCCGCATTTTTTAAAAGTTTTGTTAAAAAAAAGCTTTAACAGAGATTCGAACACGTAGGTCTTGTTTATATATAAATTCTTAATTAATTAATTCTTATCTATAAACAAGGACACAAGTACTGCAACCAAAGCCAACATACTGAACACAAGTATCTAGCCGGACCCCAGTGATATCGATTGCGAGCTTTGGAACCTTTGTATAGTAGTTTCCGTCGCACAACAAGCATGCACGTAACTTCGGAAACGGTATCACTGGGGTACAGCTAGGTAGCCTCTTGTATCCTTGTAACAGAAATACATACCAAAAATTAACAAACGTTTGTTTTTAATTCTAACTTTTGGAACACAATGGAACTTCCGTAATCGTTTAACGTAAAAAGTAACCAACAAAAACGAAACTTAAAAAAGAAGTACACATTTGTACCTTGTGGTGCAAAAATTGGTTCCCCCGTTTCTTTCGTTTGGTTGTTTGACGTTAGAACTATATAAACGATTATAACATTTAAATCTAACTACGGAACAAGAAACATAAAACAAGATTGAAAACGGAATAAGGTTAATATTAGAATTTTTAATACCCAGCCAGAATTTTATATTTACGCTAGATGACGCTACGGCTAATATATTAGCTAAATATTATGGATCGGATGGTATCGATATACACTCATAAGTATCGATATATGGTACCTATCGTTTAAAAATATCGGTCGTATCATGCATCCCTAGGAAGCACTGAGTTAATTTTCTGTTTAAGAATTTTTTAGTTGATTCACATAAACATATTTTGTTGATACTTTTTTAACATTAGTTCTTTAAAAACGTACATTAAAAACAGTATTTTATATAATAATATACGTTAATTATCTATTCTGCATGCAGTTTTAACAAAATTAATTATGTTAAAAAAAACAAAAAGTGTGAGAAAATTAAAAATACCTAATCTACAAGAGGCGTCAGATTTACTGTAAAGAAAGCGGGCGACAAAATTTTTTGTCTAATGCCTATGTCCAAAGCCAGTAACCAGATGCCAGTTTGGCAACGTCGATATTGTGGGTTACGTTCTCCTATAAACAATTCAAATTCAAACAAAACAGTTTTTGTAGTTTTTGTAAACAATCATAAAAAAACGCAAACAATTACTCACATATTTTTTTCTAAATTTCTTACAAAATTAGTAGACTGCTCACTGTATTTCTGTTTAAATATTTTGAATTTTAATACATTGTTTTTAAATAATTCTTTGTAATCAAATCATTCAAATTTATTTGAATCAGTCATTTGAGAAACTTTATAAGTCCAAAAAAGAAAATTTCTTCAAAACTTGAAAAAACTTTCTACAAAAAGTAATATCAAATTCAAAGTTATTTCCATAATAATTCATTGAAGAGTTTGGTATTTGAAATTTGTTACAACATATTGTACACCAAAAATTCTTTTTGTTTACTCCAATTTCTTTCTTTGAAATTTGAAAACATATATTGCTTCTCAAATGAACAACAATTTTTAGAATATTAAGGCTAAAATTAATAGAATAATCTTGAAATTTTTGTTAAATACATAATTTATTTTTTATTAGATTATTTATTTATTATTATTAAAGAGTAGGCCAGAGAGCCAATTCAGCAAAAAAGTTTTGAATTTCTTCGTCTTGGGTTATGTACTGCATCAAGCTCTTAACGTCGTTAAGTTTGTTCACATTGATAGGAACAAGGTCTTCATAAAGTTTCTCTTGGGGCAAAACTGTTTTCGTTGACGCCAATAATTTTAATAACAATGTGTAAAATTTTAATCCATCAGTAAAGTCTCTAACTACAACGAATTGATTAAATTTAGAGATAGAGAACGCCTGCTATAGTTCTTTGGGTAATTTCCTGTGGTAAGACTCGTCAGGTAGCACATTCTTCTTAAAAAACTTTGGCCACCATTTTTGGAAATTTAGAACCTCTTGAGTCTGCAGATGTTTAACAGTGATTTTTCCACGGGTTGAACAGGAATTAGTAATCAAAGTAATATATTCCTTCATTGTGTAAATTCGATGTATTCGTCTCTGTCACATGGTGGGAAAGAGTGACCTCTTACCGTAAAATATTGGAAAATTCTTTCAAACCTACCAGTTGGATGTAGAGCCATTATCATACGAACAACAGCGTGTTTTTTGTTCTGGCCCCAGACTCCATCTGAAAATACATGCAATTCTTTAACAGACTGGCCAATTTCTGTATTAATGTAATCTAGCAACATGGAACAAACTTCATCGGGACCTTTTTTTGCCTCGCCTTCATGGTATATCCAAAATCTAGAACTATTATTCCGCAGCTCATGAATATTAAAAACGTCTACTGTTAGTTTTCGTAGATAAAATGGTTCCTGTACCTACTGGAATGACAGGAAGTTTTTAATTTTGGAATAAACATTTTTTGCACGGCGCTTAAGGTAGGACTTTTGATTTTAACTGACAGCTCCTCACAAATACAGCATGTGTCGACTTGCGGTTGTTGAAACTTTAGATCAAAATTTTCGTTAAATACTTTCATGTAAAATTTGTGTTTAACCCTATTTTTTAAATCAGGGCATTTCTCTATAAAAAGATTCCACATAATTTTTACATTTAAGCGTGGGTTAAGATAAAGCACTTCACGAGTAGTGTAATGCGCAATTTTAATCAGAAATAAAGAAATATGATCGACAATTTTTCGGACAATTTGTCCAGATATTGCATTTCCGGGAGTGTTCTTGCCTCTCTTATCTTTGGGAGTATTGCCAGCAACTGAAAGCTTATAAATTCTTCGCATTCTTTCATGTGTAACACCATAAGCACTAAGGAATGCTTTTTTACAAACATTGATTCTAGACTTTCCAGGAACTTTCACAAAATACCTAAAAGAAAATGTTACCTGTATTTCCTTCTAGTATTATATAAATAGGTACCTGAATGATTTACTTCTCTGAGGTGCTTCTACGCTTCTTCTGCAGCGTCGACTTTTTATATCAGTTACATCAATGTGGTTTTGCAATAAAATATCCTGCTCGTCCTTGATTGGCAATGAAATTATTCCATTGTAAGCGACTTCAGCATCTTCCATTGTAAGCAAGTTTGGTATACATTTTTTTTGCAGCTACAAAACAAAAAATTATTATCAAAACTTACCTGCTTGAATGTAAATGGGCATTGGTTGAACAATATTTCTTTTCCAGTTTTTGTATTCCTTATTTTTCACTCTGGATTTCTTTATTTTCTCACACTGGTACTCTACCTCTTTCACACCCTTTCTTCGTTTTCTTGGATTTCTTTCAACTCTTTCGCCAGTATCACTATCGCTAGACATCTTAATCAGAATAATTTCTCGATTTCTAATTGATTATACGTATAAAAATTATGGTTATAAAATAATAATAAATGTAAGCCGGCTTGTTTACTATATTACTGACGATTGACAGTCTAGATAGCGTGGCGCATGGCAAATGGAGACATCGCGCGCACGTTCATTTGAGAAACACTATAACTCCTGGACTTATGGTGTTTCTCAAATGAATGCCGACGTTCATATTTATTTGCGCCGTTAATTCTATGATGTCAAGAGGGGTTTCTCCGTGGATCGATGCGTATTCATTCTAAAATTATAAAATAGCTGAAATGTCACTTTGGCTAAAATATGGACTTATGGGGTTTCTCAGATGACCGATTCATCTGAGGAATATAAATCTTTATCATTACTAGAGTCCGGATTTTAAGGCAATATGCTTTTTGTAAATATTACAGGCAAACATTAGATGGCTTTTAATATTGACGAATTAGACAAAAACATTGCCGAAAAGGCACTGTTTTTAATGCTTATTTTGCTTTTTTTCAACTTTTATGCTTATTTTATGGTTTGTGCTTTTTTAAAGCTTTTTTTTAGATTTCTTGTAGTAAGTACTGCAAATATAGGTAAAATAATATTATTGCACACGCACACTTTTATCAACGCGAATTAAAATAAACAAACTTTTGTCTCGCTTGCAGTTTCTTCTTTTTAAATCGATAATAATTAATACGCGTGAAACCCCAGTCCAAAAATAGATTTTATGGTATTAGTTGCGTCTTGCATCAGCTGTTTTTTCTACGTATCGAAAGAGAAAAGGAATGAAATGTTTTCATTTTGCATCGTCGGTATTTGGCGTAACGTTGTGATTTTCTTTAATGTTTTAAAATGCCGAAAGTAAAACCTTCTATAAATGAGCTAATTAAAGACTATAAAGAATTAACATACGAGGGTGGTCGATTGTTTTGCAGAGCTTGTGTTAAAACGGTAAGTTTTTTTATCTATAAATTTTTCACAGTACTTTACTTATGCATACTTTTACTGAAACAATTTTGACTGCTTGTCCAAAAACTTAAAAATACTCAAATGTTTAAGAGTATTAATTAATTTATTTTTTACCCCACTGGACAAAAAAATCATCAGTTTATTTCTTGGCGTGGCTTCTAAATGATACATTTTTGAAAAAATTAATTTAATTTAAAAAATGGTTTGAGGATCTAGCTAGTTTCTTACGTTTTTTTTTTTATTATTATAAATACAATGCGATAAAAAATACAATATAATTCAACACATTAAGACACAATTACATCATGTCTGAAAAAATTTGCGAATAGACCGAAACAATCGACAATTGCTGAATCGTTAGAATCAACTTCAGGACAGAGCGATCAAAGGAAATTTAATCTTGATTTATGCAGAGCTATGGTATAATCCAATATACCTTTGAATAAATTACAAAATGATGGATTAAGGTCATTTTTGGAAAAATATTGTAAGATGCGTATACCAGACGAAAGTACCCTTAGAAAAAATTATGTCACCGCTATATACAATGAAACAATTCAAAAAATAAAGGAACTAATTGGAAGTCACTATATTTGGTTTACAGTGGATGAAACCACGGATGCTTGTGGAAGATATGTTGCGAATTTAATTATCGGGGTCCTTGATAAAGAAATATCACCCACAGGATATTTAATATGTTCCAAGGAACTAGAAGCCACAAACAGCAACACAGTGGCAAGATTTGTAAATGAGGCACTAACAAGCTTTTACTTGCCAGAAGCAGTTCCCTGTAGCAAAGTGTTACTCATGCTTTCTGATGCGGCAGCGTATATGGTTAAAACGGCTACAAATTTAAAAGTGTTTTATCCAAATTTATGCCATTGTACCTGCTTAGCTCACGGCTTAAATAGAGTTGCTGAAACTATAAGGCAACAATTTCCTCTTCTCAACGAACTTATAAAAAATGGAAAAAAGGTTTTTGTCAAAGCGCCTTTGCGGGTACAACTTTTTAAAGAAAGACTTCCCAATATTCCATTACCACCTGAACCAGTTTTAACAAGATGGGGTATTGGTTAGATGCCGCATTATATTATGCAGATAATTTTGAAAATTTTAAAAAAGTTATATTTGAGCTACCGGATACAGCCAGCAAAGCAATTAAAGATTGTCAAACGGTCCTAAATGAAAATGAATTAATAAACAATTTATCCTATTTAAAAACTAATTTTAGTTTTGTCAGTTCCACCATAAAGTCCCTCGAGAAACAAGGAATGACATTAAATACTTCCATTAAAATAATTAATAATTTTGAAACAGCCATTGACAATGTTCCTGGAGCAACTGGCCAAATAGTACAAAAAAAGTTGAAAGGCACACTGTCTAAAAATGAAGGTTTTCAGAAATTAAAAAAAATTGCTTTGGTATTGGCAGGGAGTACTGACCCAGACTTACAGATGAACCCAGATGTGGTTGCAAAATTTAAATATGCACCCATAATGAGTGTTGACGTAGAAAGAAGTTTTTCCAACTATAAAAACATTTTAAGTGATAGAAGACAGAACTTTACTATGGAACATTTAAATCAGCATTTAATTATTGCTTGTTTCTACAAACACTAATTTTTTTATTTTGTTTTGTTGTTTATTAGAGGCTCTGTTTATTTTAATGTTTATCCATTATATTTTATATTACGTTTTTTTTTAGATAAACAATAAATTTGTATTTCATTTTTTTGTCTTTTTTATGCATATTTCATGCTTTTTTTGTAAAAAATTACATGTTTTTTAAGCGCTTATTTTAACTTTTTTTATGCTTTTTAATCCGGACTCTAATCATTACTATCGGTCCAGCACTTATAGAGTGAGATGGTGATTTTTATCTTATCGAGTGAGTTTTAGGTTTATATTAGTTTTATAAATTTGAAAAATGGGGATCCACCAAAATTAAAATTACTTAGAATTAAATTATGTAATTGTTTTTATTGAATTCTGTTTATTAGAGAGCAATATAAATTTGTGAACAATAGGTAGACTATTCCCAATTTGCAGTCATTCAAGGGTTAGATCAATTAGATTATACAGATTTCTAAAATATACTTCATGCAGTGGTGTAGGTCGGGAGGTTTTGAGGTTTTCAGACAATGAAAATTTTCAACAATCTAACAATAAGACAAAAGGTCCTTAATTTTGCTGTGTTCTACCTAATTGAGCGTAAATATTATGAAAAACCAAAAAAAAATGGAATTAATAAATTAGTAGGTGGTTTTACCCGCCAATCCCAAAAAAAAGTTCGGAAGTTGTTATTTAGTATTATATCTAACACCTTATCACTACATTATACCTGCAATGTCTGTGAAGTTGGAAGATGTAAAACTTAGTTTTGAACTGAATGATTGTGATAATAGGTAGGTGTACGTATAGATAATATACTATCTTGAAAGGCACTTGCCTTTTGATCAAAAGTGTGGGTTCAAGGTGTGGGGTGGCGGGCACAGTTTTATTCAGCATGCCTGGTCAGATACCTTTAGTTGTTAAAATAATAATACAATAACTCTGTTTGTGGCCTTTTGGGGTTGACTGTGGACAGTAAACAAGGTAGTGTTCCTAGAACAAAGTCTTTCATACCTATATTGCCATGGACAAAGTGCAGTAAGGTTCAATATCTATCTCCTATACTTAGTAAAAACCTAATATTTGATGCAAAAACACATTATGTTTAATGTACAAAAAATTAGCAAAATTAAATGATGTAGACTCAAACTGTGTTACCAACTTAAACATATCAGGATGTGGTATTTTGGATAATTGGCAGTAGAATGATCCAGTGCAGTGTATAGAAAGAACCAGGTACATCGTCATAAATCAATAAGGTTTCAGGTCTGTTTACTGCTGACTATTTGATGCATGGCACTTTTTTATCTAAATAATTCTACACAGCTGCAATTAAACATCAAAAAATGCACTTATTCCCAATTTTCCAGAAGGCTCTATCCTGGTTTTAATGAATATTATTTGAATATATTGAAGTATTAGCTACATGCAAGCCTGTGTTGCACCATACTAAGGATTTTAAAAATATTTTTTCATTAAAAACAGATGTGG
The DNA here is from genome assembly GCA_030620095.1 of Kuschelorhynchus macadamiae. Lineage (NCBI taxonomy): Eukaryota > Metazoa > Arthropoda > Insecta > Coleoptera > Curculionidae > Kuschelorhynchus > Kuschelorhynchus macadamiae. Next base: position 3,739,945 of record JAUTXW010002195.1, on the reverse strand, counting down.
CATTCTAGGTGTCATTTGTTTGTAGTCACTTAGAACGGCATTTTAGTTTGGTCTCTTCATTTTTTGATATTTTTGGAAGCCACTTTAATTTAATCCTAAATTCTCTGAAATAAACTGCTCTTTGAGTTTCATAGATGTTTATGGCTATTGTTTGTATTATTGTTTTAAGTTTTATAGAGGTACTGTGTGCAATATTTCAATTTTATATAGTTAATCTAGATTATGTTAGTTTGTAAGTGACTATATGTAATTTCTGTAGTACTCAAGTGCAATTGGGTACATGGGCCATGTATAAATAAACACACAAAAAATGTATTTTTAGTTCAAGTTGATAAATGCAAATATGTACCAGTTATTTTAATTTGAAGTAGTGTATTTTATTGTGTAATTGTATTCTAAGCAACATTTAAAATTAAAAACAACTGTAATTATCACAAATATTAAAAATAATAATCACCTGGCGTGAGTAATCAGGGAAAGTAAGCTTTACTACTTGTTTTTAACATTACAACTTTAATACTTCTACATGAATTTTGAGTTGATTTTAGTAATATCTGACATTGTGTAAAATTGAAATATCTCGGACACTGTTTCATTGTTTGACTTATGAGGGTATCTTTTATGCATAAAGTTAATAAGAGAGTAAGTGCAATACATCAAATTGTCAATATCAAAAAAAATATCTCCAAATAAGTGACGACCTTAAAATTTACCATGTTATCAGAGATACCAATGACTGTAGTCTTTTGCAGGATGATATCAAGAGTTTGGATTCATGGTGCATGGAAAATCATTTACAGCTAAACATGGCGAAAAGTAAAATTATTTCATTTAGTAGAAAGAAATCTCCCGTCTTGGAATCCTATACCATCCGTGGCTATGGGCTCGAACGGGTAAGTTTGGTGAATGATCTGGGAGTTTTGTTTGACAGAGAATTGAGATTTGTGCAACATATTAATTGGGTCATTGCAAAGGCATTCAAGATGTCGGGTTTTATTAAACAGACAGTGCTCCGATTTTAGGAGCTCAGAAATGTTGAAAATGCTTTTTATTTCATTAGTTCGAAGTCATCTCGATTATTGCTGTAACGTCTGGTCGCTATTTTATTTGCTTTTTAAACTTCATTTAAACCGATTGCTGCTGATACATGGCGAACGCTTTGCAATGTTTGATTTAGAAACTCTGGAGCATTGTCGGATAAGACTAACTTTATCATTTGGCCACAAACTCCTCATTGGTCAGATTGATTGTCCTGAGCTATTGGCATTGCTTAATTTTAAAGTACCTCCCCATAGGACAAGGCAACTTGAGAATTTTTCATTGAATTACAGCCGTACTGATATTGGGAAAAATGAGATTATGAATAGATTCATGGGGTACTTTAATAAATATCTACCATTTGATTTCAATTACAACTGCAGCATAATAAAGTTCAACACATCGGTAAGATTAGCCTTGGGTGGTCTTAATGTTCCCAACCGTCTCTATTGACATTTTCTTGATTTTATTTGTGTGATGTCTGGGGATGTGTGTCAAATCCTATGTTTTATTTTGTAATCTTTAATTAAGTGTTTTATGTCTTAAGGTAACAACATTTTTATGTTTAGTTATATATTTTTTAAACCCCTTAATTTTCTTTTATATAATATTATTGTACTACTTTGGCTATGGGCCTGTAATTGTACTTGCTTGAATAAATAAATAATTAAATAACTAAATAAAGAATGCATAATCGTACTCGTTTGTATGCCACTTGTTGGTAACTGCTAACACTGACAAGAATTTTGAAAAATTACGTTTTGACATATGGCAGTGACCATGAAGTTGAATGGTTTAACTGCACCAAAGCAGGACCACCAAATGGAAAAATAATTTAAAAATTCACATTGCAAAACATACAAGTGATGATCAAGTTAAATGGTTTCAATGCTCAAAATGTCCCTTTAAAGGTATGTAACTGCTTTAAGAAACCATCCAAATGGTCACATCGATTCCAAAGATTTTCTGCAATGTCCGGACTGTGACTCTACAACGAATTGGAGAAAACTATTAAAGTTCCATCAGCTGAAACACGAAAGCACCGATAACTGGTACTCCTGTGTTTTGTGTCCTTATAAGATGGTAAACAAATACTGCTTGCAGGTGCATGTTTTGCGACATAATAGTGAGGATGAAGTTGATTTATTTAACTGCACACATTGTTCGTTTAAGACAAAGTATAGACAATCTTTAAGAGCTCATCAAAACACTCACAAAGATTCCAAATAGTTTATGCAATGTTTCGACTGCAACTTTTCTACCAAGTGACCACAGTGCTTGACACGGCACATTGTAAAACATAAGAGTGATCAATTTGGACGGTTTAACTGCGCAGATTGTTCCTTTAAGACCAAGTTTAAGAGAGCTTTAAGAAAGCATCAAGACAGTCACAAAAAGTTGTTGCAATGCCCAGATTGTGACTATAAAACTTTTCGAAATTTGTCAATAAAAAAACATCAGCTTAGCCATCGCAATGAATATTGGCTCCGCTGTTCAGAATGTCTGTACAAAACGATGTCCAAACGTTTTTTAAATCGGCACGTAATAAAGCACAGATCTAATAAGTGAGAACATTAGCAGGATGATTGATACTTAAAGAAACCTCAGTTGGTATACAAGAAAAATGTGGCGGTTAACAAAATTATCATAGCCCTTTTAGTTTTTAAGATACAGGGCTAAATTGAAATGTTTCCTAAATAACTTTTCCCGTAGAACACATTTCCGGAATAAGTATACAGGGTCAGATCAAAAAGTTATCAGACCCAACTTTTTTTTTTAATGGAACACCCTATATATTTACAGACTATAAAATTTGCCGTTTTTTATCTTTTCAAAAATATATAATAGTATGCACTTGTTCTCAGAAACACGCAAATAAATGAGAATTTTCTGAAATTAAATGCATAATGTAATAGTAGGCTATAAATAACAATAATAAACAATTGAAAGTTACATATTGCTAACGAAGAATTGGATACCTTGCATATAAGTATCGTCTGATATAAAAGTACCTATAGAGTTTTTTAATAACAGTAAGTTTGTAGCAACAGTTTTATAGCATAAAGTAACAATATAATAAACACAAAAAAATAACATTATTAAAAAAAGAAAAAACAAATTTTCAAAGGTGATGTTTAAATTGACGACCATTTTATCTAATGGAAAATTGGCACATTTTTGAAATTCTTTGAATAGCGTGAAAAAGAACGATTGTTCTCAATCGCAGATTTTGAAAGACTAAATGTCTCTCGAAGTACTGCTATACCGTCATATCGTGTTTTATATACTTCATTTTTTAGATCGCCCCTAAAAAAAATCTAAAATTGAGAGATCTGGAGATCGTGGAGGCCATCTAACAGGTCCATTGGTACCTATATCCATCTTTGAGGAAAGTTATTATCAAGAAATTCCCTTAAGAGCCTAGAGTTGTGACTTGGGGCACCATCTTGCTGTAGGTAAACAGTATTATATTGGGGTAATGGAATATTTTCGAGCAGTTCTGGAATAACTTCCTCAAGAATTGTTAGGTATCTACGTGCTGTGAGACCTCCTTCAAAAATCCTATAAACTATATGTCTGCACAAAATAAGACATGACACCTCAACTCCAAACTGCCCTTGTTGTGCCCTTTCAAATATTAAATGCTGATTTTCACTATGCCAGTTTCTGGTATTGTGGCGATTAAAAATTCACGCACTTGAGAAAGATCATTCGTCTGACCAGATAACAGGTCTGCCAAATAAATCGTTAGCAACGATTTTTTCCAAATACCACTGGTAAAACAGTGCCCGGCGCTCGGCATTGCCAGGATGCAAATGTACTATATTATACTATATAAAAGTTTTTGGCACTCCAATTTCCTTACCAATTTTTCTACATGAGGACGAAGGTCTTGCATCTATATATATATATATATATATATATATATATATATATATATATATATATATATATATATATATATGTATATATATCCTAAAACTTCTATCTCTTGTCTCTCCCGGTTCTCTTTGTTGTATGTTTTAGGACGCAGGTGCTCAACTAAATTTGCTTTTAAACAAGCAAATATCTCAAAAAACGGTTGCTTTCTTTCTGGATATATAACAAGCAAAAATTTTCATAGCCATAATAGCTTATTTACTTTTGGAAATATAATTCCGAGGCTTCTTCAGAATTTTAATTACTCTGTATAAAATATACTAGCATATCATATTTTCTCATATGCTGCCATTATTCGAAGAAATTGATAAATATCCATTAAATAAAAGTACAAAAAAGAACGTTTATAAACGAAAAGTCGATCCAAAAACCGATGAGATAGACCAATATTTGACATTTATTTTTGTTTGTTGTCATAAACAATAGTCATAGCCTAGTATTAAATTATGCACATCGCTTCAGAAAATTGCGTGTTTCTGAGAAAAAGTGCATACTATTATATATTTTTGAAAAGGTAAAAAAGACAAATTTTATAGTCTATAAATACAGGGATCCATTTAAAAAAATAAAGTAGGGTCAGATAACTTTTTGACCTTACCCTGTGTACTAATTCCAAAGGCGGAATTGAGTTCTACGGGAAAAGTTATATAAGAAACAGTTTTCACATTTTCGAAAACTTATCTGATAGTTGAGATACGAGGGGTAACTGAAAATGCAACATTTTCAATTTAGCCCTGTATCTTAAAAACTATAAGGGGTATGAAAATTTTGTTAACGGCATCTTTAGTTTTACGAAAAAGTAGAACGGTGTCTGTCGCGAAAACCTTAACTTTCTGTCTATAAAAATAACGGATATACCCCCCCTAAAAGTACTCAAAACAGTGGCGGCTCGCGGGTGAAAAAAGTTTTAGCATAACATTTTATCAACTATAAAAATAATAAAGTACACTATTGAAAGGAATTTTTCTCGCCGGGACTTCTGCAAAGCAAATTGCTTAATAGGCTCACTGAAATTGATAGAATGTAGAAGTTCATTCTCTATAGCGATCATTCCAAGAGATGTTAACCGCTCTTGGCCCATTGATAATCTTAGATAAGTTTTAATTAGCTTTAATTTGCTAAAGCTTCGTTCTCCACCAGCCACAGTCATTGGAATTGTTAAAAGGTTCTAAACTAATCAAAACATTCTACATAGTCTCATTCACATTTTCTTGAAGTAAATGGTTTAGAACTTTCAATGATATTTTACAACTAGTATCTTTGATGCAAGCTTTCAGGTGAAATAATTCATCACATAGTTATCTCCCGTCGAGGTTATGCTCTTCTGGAGTTGTCAAAATATCACTAAGGGTATTACACTGTTCTTGTAGGATGACCCGATCATCGGAAATGTTTTGCATGTCATAGAGGAAAGACCATTTATTACTATGGGCCTGAAGCAAAAATACAATTAATAGCAGTATCCAATAGAGGATACAAACTGTTGCCTTAAAGCGCTCTTCGGGATCTACAGGCGTTTCATTTACGTGTTCATACTGAAAAAGTCTTTTAGTTTTCCTCAACCGAATTTGTATAAATCCCGTTTCTGTTCCCAATTCTTCGTATACTTCTCGCGCTTTTAAAGTTGCATCAATATATCCCGACTGTCGATAAGTAATTAGAAAAGTCTTGCATTTTCCCAGACACTTTACGGCGGTCGGTAAGTCCATATTTTCTTTTTGTATACCCTTACTCAAAAAATGTACGTGAGAGAGGATATCATACCATACCATCAAGGTTATTAAGAAATCACACATGTGGGTTTCCAAAGACTTTGCCTCTGAAGATTGCTTCGGATCATCTGATGTTTGCTGTAAATCTGAAAGTGCCTCACAAATGGCGGGAAATTGATAACAAACTGTTCTTAAACTGTCAATTCTGCTTTCCCATCGCGTTTCATAAATTTGTTTAACTGTCAGACTCTCAACATTTTTTTTTAAAATGCCCCATTGTTTAGTAGAGGCACCAAAAAATGCAAATAGTCTTTGCAGAACTCTAAATAGTGTAGTGCTTTGTACCGAAGATTTCAAAGCATCTGAAATTACTAAATTGAGTGAATGGCATCTACAAGGATTGAAAAAAGCTCTTGGAAAATCTTTCAAAACCCTAACTTGCACGCAATTATTCTTTCCAACCATATTGGAACCATTGTCACATCCTTGTCCACGGCAGTTATTCATCTCCAAGTTACAGTTGCCTTGCAATTCTTTAGAAGGACATATATAGATTTTCGCCAGTAGTTTCTTCAACTGGGTAAAAACATAAAAAGTGTTCCTTAATTTTATCATTCTCATTTCAAATAATTGAAAAGTATTTATTTTCCTTACACTTTGAAATTATACTCGATTTAATGTTGTTGAATAATTATGAGCTTATTTTGTATGGTCTTTCCCAAATAATGGTTTGCGGATATCCTTTTTTTCAATTTTTGGGGAGATGCTCTTGCATGACGGGATCATATTTGGCCAATAACTGCACCAATCCCAGAAAATTACCGTTATATGGATGTACAAACGATCAACGGACCCACTAAAAGCTAAATTGTGTTCCGTTAGTGTTTTGATTTTTTTTTAATTGCTCAATTACCTCTTTATCAATTCCAGTTTTGTTTTTCAAGTTTTTTTCCCCAAGTCGCCATTTATTATATCCTGAAAAATGACTGTCCGCAGTTTCATGAGACTTTAAATAATCAGAAATATTAGGCCAATTATTTATACCAGTCCCTGTAGCGAGTTTGGAAACTGGCTTGTGGTCGAAAAGTCGACAACAGAAACAAGAGACACAATTCTTAGAATTCGAATATTGAAGCCAACTCCTGCAGCTTGCTTCTCCATTTGACGAAGACCTTGATTATTTTCACTAATGTCCCTCGTAAACCGAGAATAGTAAGTAAAATTTATTTCGTAAACATCATCATAAATGACAATGACTTTGGAGGCGCCCCAGGCCGTGGGCCGGCCCTGAATATATCGTATACTTGCTTTAAATCTCACTATCTATTTATTTCCTCATCACCAATCAGACTGTTCTTATGGATGTGCACATTGTACGTATACAAATGCTAACGATTTGGGGGCGCACAGTGAGCCAGAAATAACATTTAATATTGAATAATCACTAAATGTTTTTATTAATATAACTGATATCTTAATACTTACAATAACTAAGTAGGCTTTGATCCATAAAAAAACAAAAAACAAAATGCGATTGATTGTCATGGAGACGTGAAATAACACGCTACTTGTCACCGAGTTGGACGCGTTCGCATTTTTTGGCCAACCGTTTGTGATCTAAAAAACTTACAATTTTGAGCAAGATAGTATCTGTGATGGATGAAGGTGAAAGAGGTAAGTTTAATGGACATAAGGATATATTTTTTCGTTGGTTAATTTTTTATCAAAAGACCCTTTAGGGGAAATTCTCTATTCGATAAAAATGTTTGTCGATTTAAAAGGTTTAAATTTGCTTCAAACTGTTTTTTTTTTCAAAATGAGTGACTATCATATTTTTGAAACCTATATTGTTGGAACATATAATACTTAAACTTTATTTTAATTTTTTAAAAATCTGCCCCGCTCTGCCCCCTAATACAGGGTGCCACTTTTATTACTCATGAATCTTATTTTTCCTAATTGAGCACCCTGTACCAAAATGTATGAAAAGCAAGGTTTCGGCATGTAGTTTTCTAAACAGTTTATCATGTTTTGTTTTGTTTAAGAATCTTGAATCTTACTTAATTCTACATGCAGGACTGATGCTTTTTTGTATTTTTAGAATTTGAATCCCACAAAATTAAACTAAAGCAAATATTTGAAAAAGGCATAGAAAGGACCAAAATCAAGGAGACATTAAACTCTATTTTATGTGGGAAGTGTATGACATCAAACAAGGAAAAAGTACTTAAATATTCTCGACTTTATGCCCTTGATTTTCAGAGAAGATGGCAGGCTTCAAAAAGGACCAAAAGTAGATTTTTAGACTGGAACCAAAAATGGCTTGATAAAGACATACATTTTGCTTGTGTTAAAACCAAAACCACTGGAAGGCCCAAATCTGAGTTTCAAAATCTTAGTTACTCTGGAAAATTTCGAAGAACGGAACAGTTGAGAAAAACCGAAATAAGTGAGCTAGTTTTTGCTACTGAATTAAGTTTGAGATCTGATGGAAGACCAGAAGCTGCTAAATTATTGTCTCGTACTATTTTATCTCCGAATCAAGAAATTAAAAAAATGAACCAAAACACTTCTAAGAACGCACAATCTCCATTAGGACCAGATCGAGCTTTAGCCTTATTTATTGACACCAAACTTTCCAAGCGATCATACCAACTTCTAAGAAACAACGCCAAAGAGAATAATTTCGATATCTACCCTAGTTATAACAAAATCAAAGAAGCAAAGCAGTTATGTTATCCGGAAAGAATTTGTGTACAGGAGCATTCTGTGGTGTTACCCTTACAATCCCTGCTAGACCATACAACATGTAGGCTTCTGACGACTTTGGACCTTGAAGACCAGAATTTTGAAAACTCAAATTTTACTCTGATTACCAAGTGGGGAATGGATGGAAGTAGTGGACAAAATCAATATAAACAGGCTTTTGAAGGCAATTATTCTGACAGCAATTTACTACTTACATGTTTGGTTCCTCTACAATTATATACAACAAACAATGAAAACAAAAAAATTTATGTCTGGCAGAACCCTCGCCCTTCATCTACAGTTTATTGCCGACCATTAAAAATGCAGTTTTTAAAGGAAACCATAGAAATTTCAAAAAAAGAAAAAAATTACATGGATCAAGAAATTTTAAATTTAACTCCAACAAATTTTAAACTAAAAAATAATTCGGCTATTGTGGTAAAACATGAACTATATATGTCAATGGTTGATAATAAAATGATTAACTCAGTAACAAATACGTCATCCCAGAAGTGTTATTTATGCGGGGCTTCTCCGATTGAGATGAATGATATTGATCGGGTTCTAAAAAGAACTGTAAACATCAATCACCTGTGTTATGGAATTACATCGCTACATGCATGGATTCGATCATTCGAGGGTGTTTTGAAAATAAGTTATCGATTACGCATACAGAAGTGGCAAGCACGAGGGGATGATAAAAATATTATTAAGCAAGAAAAAACTAGGATCCAAGAGGATTTTCGATCTCGTTTAGGAATCATTGTGGATCAAACTAAACAGGGAGCGGGAACGACAAATGATGGCAACACAGCCAGGACATTTTTTCAAAACTACAAAGTGTCCGCTGAAATAACTAATATCGACGAAAATTTAATCTATCGTATATATGTAATTGCCAGCAGCTTCGATATTAAAGTCAAAGAATTTAAACAGTACTGCATTGATACAGCAAGGTTGTTTGTGCATCTGTATCCATGGTATAGAATTCCCGCTTCCCTGCATAAAATTTTTATTCATAGTGCCGAAATAATCAAAGCTGTCCCTGTGCCTATTGGGCAACTCTCAGAGGAAGCCCAAGAGGCGAGGAATAAAGAATACAGAAGGGCTAGGGAACAAAATTCTCGAAAATGTAATAGAGTAGCTACAAATACAGATGTGTTTAATTATTTACTTGTTACATCTGATCCAATAATTACTTCACTAAGAAAGCATAGAACACCAAAAAAGAACATGTTTAGCCCAGAAGCACTTCATTTGTTTCAGTCGTTTCAAACAAATTCTAACTGCTGCAGTAGTGATGATTCGGATTAAATGTTTGGTCTTATACGATTGTATCAAAAATAAGGTTTTTGTTAGTTAAGAATGGTTGGTTATAATTTTTATTTGTTATTGTATTTATTGCGCTAATAGACTAATAAAAATTGTATTTTGTTTAAATTTGTAACTTAATTTCCTTTCACAAAAACTGTAAAAAATGGCTGTTGAAAATTGCCGTTTCTCTCGTTTCGGAAGGTTACAGTTGCAAAACGGTTAACTCCGCAAAAAATATCTAAAAGTTTTAAAAGTTGGCACCAATTGCACCCATTAGATTAAATTTAAAAAGTTAAGACATAAATGTGAAACTTGTTTTTTTTTATCTTTAACTGTTTCACTTGCTGCAGGTTACACCTGCCAAAACATGCAGGAAATTGTAAATTTCTAATTATTTGCAGCATAAAAACAATTGAATGAAAGTATAAAACATCCCATATAAAATCTAAAAATGTAAAATTGTAGCATTGAAAAACAAAGTTTGCATTATAAGCGAAAAACCGGTAAGTTTGACAGCAACGCAGATACAGTTTTTAAATTTGCCGATATCAATTTACTTTAATTCCAAAATTTCAAAAAAATCGCATTACCGCATTAAGATATTTAGCCGAAACCAGCCAGACTTTTAGCTAACCCTGTATAATCTAGTCTCTATACTTATTGAACATATTCATTTTTCATAGTATTTATACAAATTTACCTTTAAAACCCGTTAAAACGTATCTCTACCCATTTCTGAATAAACAATCATTTTTCAATAAAATAAGGCTACGCTGGCCCACTGTGGGGCGGCCAAAATAGGGTAAAATTGTGTTTCATGATATTTGTAGATCAAAATACAAGAGTTCTAACCACACTACACCACAACTTGTTACGTTCTGGACGCGCGTTTCGCTAACCAAGTTAGCATCATCAGCAAATGATATAAACTAAAGTAACTTATCCTAACCGAGACTATTTATAGGTAAATGTGGTCACACTTGGTTGCACCCGACTGTACCGTTGTCAAGTAAACAATAGAGGGGACTATAGGGAATAGGCCCTCTGTCTTTATTTAGTGCTTTCTTACCACATTTAACTATTTCTATACTCTCAAATGCATCCAATAATCTATTATTAGATACATTTTTAATCAACTTAAGATTATTTATTCCTATTCGGTGATTGTTTTCCAAAGCATGTTGGGCAACGCTTGACTTTTCTGTTCTTCCGTATCTTAAATGTGCCATGTGTTCTTTAAAACGAATGTTTATGGAGCGTTTAGTTTGCCCAACATATTTTAGATCACTCCTCTCCCTCAAGTCCACTTTGTCTTTGGGGTTTCCAAGGAGATTTTTTAAACTATTCTCCGTTTTGTAGGCTACTCTAAAACCTACGTTTTTAAATACTTTTTCTAGACCTCTCGTATATCTGGGATCATATGGGATTACTATGAATTTATTGGAAGCCTCAGGTATTTGAAGAGTAGTGGCATCTTTTAACATTTTCTTATGCTTATGTCTATTTACTAGTTTATGTACAAAATTATCATTATATCCATTACTTTTAGCTATATTTTTAATCCGATTCATTTCATTGTTAAAACGTTCTTTACTTAGTGGAAAATTGACTAACCTGTGAGTTAAGAAATGGAATGCTGCCATTTTGTGTTGACGGCAATGAAATGAGTCGGATGTTATATATCTATCAGTATTAGTAAATTTCCTATAAATATCAAATTCTAATTTATCGTTATTTCTAATAACTAACGTGTCGAGAAAAGGTAATTGCCCATTGTTCTCCTTTTCGTACGTAAAATTAATGGAAGGATATTTATTGTTTAATGTTTCTAAGAAAGTGTCCAAATTTTCTGTTTTAGTATCAAAAATAGCAAATATATCGTCTACGTATCTATACCACACCCTTGGCAAATACTTGAGTTCTTTTTTGAATTGGGTTTCTAATCTGCCCATAAACAAATTTGCAAGGAACGGAGATAAGCAATTGCCCATCGCAGTTCCCTCTAGTTGTTTATAATATTTATTGTTGTACTGAAAAAAAATTTGATTCATACATAATTTTGTGAGAAGTAAATACTCATCAATAATTTCTTTCTTCAAATTATTGATTTCAAGTAGTTCCTTTAGGTACTCTAAAGCTAGTGGTATGGGTACACTAGGAAACAATGAGCTTACATCAAAAGATATTAAAATTTCACCTTCTTTTAAGTGAACATTCTTAATTTTATCTAAGAATTCTAACGAGTTAGTAACCTCAAAGTTATCATACGAGATATTTAATTTGCCGAATTCTTCTACTAACCATTTTGAAATATTGTACGTTGGTGATCCAACAGCTGAAACAATAGGTCTCATGGACAATACAGTTTAGATAACTGTGGGTTACTATGTGTTAGTTTGAATTTTAGTTTATCGGACACAAGGTTTTTATACTGTTTTAAAGTTCTTTTTACTTCTGCTATCATTTTTGATAACGGGTTTTTCTCAATTAAATCATAAGGACCAGTTTGAATCAAATTGTCTACTATTTCAAAATAATCTGTTTTGTCTAGTATAACAACCTTGTTTCCTTTGTTGTTGTTATACTAGACAAAACAGATTATTTTGAAAGAGTAGACAATTTGATTCAAACTGGTCCTTATGATTTAATTGAGAAAAACCCGTTATCAAAAATGATAGCAGAAGTAAAAAGAACTTTAAAACAGTGTAAAAACCTTGTGTCCGATAAACTAAAATTCAAACTGACACATAGTAACCCACAGTTATCTAAACTGTATTGCCTTCCCAAAATTCATAAACCTGGGAAGTCCATGAGACCTATTGTTTCAGCTGTTGGATCACCAACGTACAATATTTCAAAATGGTTAGTAGAAGAATTCGGCAAATTAAATATCTCGTATGATAACTTTGAGGTTACTAACTCGTTAGAATTCTTAGATAAAATTAAGAATGTTCACTTAAAAGAAGGTGAAATTTTAATATCTTTTGATGTAAGCTCATTGTTTCCTAGTGTACCCATACCACTAGCTTTAGAGTACCTAAAGGAACTACTTGAAATCAATAATTTGAAGAAAGAAATTATTGATGAGTATTTACTTCTCACAAAATTATGTATGAATCAAAATTTTTTTCAGTACAACAATAAATATTATAAACAACTACAGGGAACTGCGATGGGCAATTGCTTATCTCCGTTCCTTGCAAATTTGTTTATGGGCAGATTAGAAACCCAATTCAAAAAAGAACTCAAGTATTTCCCAAGGGTGTGGTATAGATACGTAGACGATATATTTGCTATTTTTGATACTAAAACAGAAAATTTGGATACTTTCTTACAAACATTAAACAATAAATATCTTTCCATTAATTTTACGTACGAAAGGAGAACAATGGGCAATTACCTTTTCTCGACACGTTAGTTATTAGAAATAACGATAAATTAGAATTTGATATTTATAGGAAATTTACTAATACTGATAGATATATAACATCCGACTCATTTCATTGCCGTCAACACAAAATGGCAGCATTCCATTTCTTAACTCACAGGTTAGTCAATTTTCCACTAAGAACGTTTTAACAATGAAATGAATCGGATTAAAAATATAGCTAAAAGTAATGGATATAATGATAATTTTGTACATAAACTAGTAAATAGACATAAGCATAAGAAAATGTTAAAAGATGCCACTACTCTTCAAATACCTGAGGCTTCCAATAAATTCATAGTAATCCCATATGATCCCAGATATACGAGAGGTCTAGAAAAAGTATTTAAAAACGTAGGTTTTAGAGTAGCCTACAAAACGGAGAATAGTTTAAAAAATCTCCTTGGAAACCCCAAAGACAAAGTCGACTTGAGGGAGAGGAGTGGCATCTATGAAATTAGCTGTAACGATTGTGATCTAAAATATGTTGGGCAAACTAAACGCTCCATAAACATTCGTTTTAAAGAACACATGGCACATTTAAGATACGGAAGAACAGAAAAGTCAAGCGTTGCCCAACATGCTTTGGAAAACAATCACCGAATAGGAATAAATAATCTTAAGTTGATTAAAAATGTATCTAATAATAGATTATTGGATGCATTTGAGAGTATAGAAATAGTTAAATGTGGTAAGAAAGCACCAAATAAAGACAGAGGGCCTATTCCCTATAGTCCCCTCTATTGTTTACTTGACAACGGTGCAGTCGGGTGCAACCAAGTGTGACCACATTTACCTATAAATAGTCTCGGTTAGGATAAGTTACTTTAGTTTATATCATCTGCTGATGATGCTAACTTGGTTAGCGAAACGCGCGTCCAGAACGTAACAAGTTGTGGTGTAGTGTGGTTAGAACTCTTGTATTTTGATCTATCTTCCACCACAGGTTCCAGTGTTAGGACATGATATTTGTAAATTAAATATTTTTGTCGTTTGTTAAATTAGCTATACGTTTTAAAACTGGTTTGTTTTTAAAAGTAAGTTTATTTATTAGACAAACATATATTTTATAAATGTTTGATTCCAGAAAAACGTTTTTGTGTTATTCTTCTATTTATTTATTGATTTATCTATACCTACATAATACATAAAAAAAAATCTATTTCTGAAATCGTTTATATTTGGCATGGACGGTTTCTTTGTGATATAGATGAAAGGATAGGAATTTTTTTTTTGAAATTGACCCTAAACGGATAAACTATGTTTTTACTTTTTTACAATACCTTTTGAATTAAATAGGATTTTAGAACAGTTCTGCAGTCGATGGCTTACAAAAATAATAATCGAAAACCCGACTCCGGGATGTTTCGAAATTTTTCCATTAAGGAGGAACTGCACGCAGTGTTACGGATCAGTTACAAGCCTTCCGTCGCTGCAATATTGTGTTAAAACTATAAGAGAGATGTATTAGCTTCAATGTGATTTTAATAGAGAAATATGTATAGTTGGGCGCTAAATGCGAATTTTTATGAAAAAATCGAATTTAGAATGAAAAAATTAGTGGCAAAGTTCTCAATTTTTGGACGCAGATACCGACCCATACAATTTTTTTTTCACAAAATGGCTGTTTACCGCCCTACACTGATCCTTTGTCTACATAACTGCAAAATTTCAGATGTTAAATCGCACTCGTGTCTTTGTATTTCTGCAAGGCGTGAACCTTGTTGAGCCAGTTTTTAACCGAAATGTATTTTAAGTTGTCTATAGGACAGCATAATTTTTCAAGTTCTGACGTGAAGGAAACGTCTCGAATTGAGTTATTATTATGATACACTGAAAAAACTGTGAACAAAAATATATAAATATATTTAAAAGTAATGTACAAGTGACTTAGTAAAATAAAAGAAAATTTCTGTTAATTAAAAATAAAAATGTGAAGAAATATAAAAATAGTGCAAAATGTAAAACAGGTGGAATGTTATGATAAAAAAATATATTTAGACTATGTCTTTTAAATTATGGAAATAAATATACTTCGGTGATCGAGTGGAGCTAGAAATAAGTATCAAATCTATCTTTAGATTTATAAGAAAATCAATATCCCGAACCGGCTGCAAGAAAGAAGTGCGATCCAGTACTCAGTCGAATTATTAACTTTAGTTCGAAAGACACTCGTTTGAAAGTCCCATGTAAAATTTTAAGTTTTATTTGTTTGTGGCTTATATTCTTCATTAAAGTTTTGTTCACGAATCGGGGTGCTTTATTAACGCATTACTGTAAAGATATTTTACAGTATAATTTAACCCAAATTAAAAATATGTCGGATCTAATTCAATCTAGATATAACTGAATTGGTACCGACTTCAAAAAAGGAAGGATTATATTCGTGAAATAATCAACCTCCGAGTTTTTTTCAGATCTACCCGTTTCAGGGTCCATAGATGCCATAACATTCCGTCGGTCTGTCTGTCTGTGTGTTCGCGGCATAGCTAAAAAGCTACTTACGCGATTGACAGGGTAAGAGCCTGGTAATTTTTGGGAAAAATCCAATATGGCCAAACAAAATGGCGGTCTAGTGAAATGTTAAAAAAAAAATTATTAAAAAATGGCGAAATGTGTTTTTATTTTTTTAACAGTATATATTCAACTAAATGTGAATGATTTCTTCATTAAAGGATTTAATCCTAAAATAAATTTCTTCTTAAAGGGGTACTTAGAAAATATATATTCAACTAAATGTGATTTTAAGATTAATTAAAATTAATTATTTAGAAACAATTTACGTAATATTCGAAATTCCACGTTTAAGGGCGTAAAAAATAATTTATTCGTTTTACAATTCCTTTGTAATAAATGATTTTTTTAAACGACCAGTTATTGTTGCAAAACTAATGTCATTGTCTTGCTTTGGTTTCATATGGACATGTATATACTATTGTGTGTTGTCATAATCCCATATTTAAAAATAGCCCTGAAGACGACTAAGTATATAATCGAAACGTCGGCTTTTAGAAAAAGGAATTTTCATTTCTGTCCTAAACCCGCTACACATCTAGTTGTTATTTAAATTAATTGTGGTCTTCATTTCTCAATATGTCTTAAATTTATAAGATCAGTAAGGTTGCTTTAGGCCGTATTCCGTTTCCAATCTTGGTTTCGGTTTTATGTTCCGTATTCATCGGTTATCTGATAAGTCGGTTATTTACGGACTATGGTTCCTGAAAATAACTTTCAAAAAACAACCGATGAATTTTGTTGGTTGTCGCGTAACCAATGTCTGAACTGTCAATTATTTGGCGGGTGTTTCGTTTTTAAAGGGTTTTTCAGAAACCTCTGTCAGACTTCTGCCTATTGGACTGGTTAACCAGTTTTGGAAACGGAATACGCCTTAGATATTACTATTTTATTTTTATATTTTTGCTTTTATAAATTTTGTTTATTACGTGTGATAACCTTGTGTTATTTTTCCAGCATTACCAAATATAAACTTACACATACCACAAAAAACTCAAACTGTACAATTGTTCAAAGTTCAAAGTATCCTTATCAATCAGCATTCGATCAGACATAAACCAGGTCAAATTGGATGGTACATATGCCCATAGTGTTCATTTAAAACAAGTTAAAAAAGCAATTTAAAACGTCATCCTAACAGGGATAAACTTCATTTTTATCCCGAGTGTTCTTTCAAAATTCACTTGAAACATTATTTAAAATCATGTTTTTAGTTGCTGTTACGCCCCCTAGCGGCCATTTTTCGACTCTAAAAATAATTTACTGCGAATTTTATTTGGCCGATTATTTTAGGATTTTCCCCCTATAATTGTGTGATCAACGGTTATCGAGTTATAGCCGAAGACCACTCTTAATTGGATACCCGGTACATACATAAAAAAAGGTATTTTATTTTCCGTTTGTTGAATCTTTTACTTGGGTTATAACCAATCTTTGGAATTGTGAACATGAAAACTTTGTTATAAATTTTTACATTGTTATTGGTCTAATTATCTGGATTATATTTTAATACATTGCTAATTCAGCTTCGCCCAGATAGTGGATTCAAATTCCAGTTGTAAGTTTTTTTTAATTTGAAAGGATTTTCCATCTTGTAGCAGTGGCGGCTATTTGGGTCAAGTAGGTGAAGTGCTATTTCACCAGGAATCTCTTAAAATTTAAGTTTTTACGTTCATTTATTCAACTAATTGGCAAAAAATAAACTGCACATCTCGAATAAATATTTTACTTGAGCGTTGGCGGCGTGTTTTTTTAAAACTTTCAATCGAAATTTATTATAACAACTATAACAGTGGCGCAAACCGCCGACTTTGCTGGAGGTGCTATATTTAGTTTACGATTTTCCTACTATGTTGCCATGACAACGCGTATTTCGCTGCAATGGGTTAGTTCCTTTGCAGTTTACTTGACTGTTTTGTGTTATATTTATTTATGGTGTTGTTACAACTTTATTTGGTGTCGGGTTAATTAATTTACATTATTGATGAATCCGATGTGGTTTGCATTTTGTTGGAAACTCCTATTTAATTGATGGAAGGAACAAGATCAGAGTTTTAACCGACATCCTGGTTTTCGGCGTACAAATGGTTATGTAGTAGTCAAATATTACAAAAATTGTTTTGCTGGCCTTGTTTACTAGTTTCCGATAAATATTCAGTGTGGAATAAGGAAGGATCTGCAGGTATGTTAAATATATGAAGATTTTTACATAAACATGGCGGAGCATTTAAAATGCCAATTAATGCTAAAAACATTTGTAAAAAATCAAAGCACTATAGCTGACACTTTAAAAGAAAATGATAAACTATATAAAATACATTTTAACGAAAACGTCCGATTAAATAGACTATTTATGTGCTTGGTAATTGATGCAGTTTTGTACCTTGCAAAACAAGAGTTAGTCTTTCGCGGCCATGATGAGAGCAGCGAGTAAATAATAAATAGGGGGAATTTTAAAAAGCTTTTAGGTTTATTAATATCGAGAAGTTCCCAAGAACTAAAAGATCACGAAAAAATTAAAAATGTTTTACTGGCGACTCGAAAACTATTCAAAAATAATTGAATGCCTTTCTGATTATTTAAACAATCATGTAAAAAATGAAATAATGAACACACAGTTTTTTTCTGTGCAAGTGGATGACACCACTGATATTACGCAAATCTCCCAGTGCTCCATAATTCAGTAGTCGAGAGATTCTTAGGATCTCATAATGTCAGCTCCGATTGAACGTCGGAGACTATATTTTCTATTGGAACAAGTTTTGGACCAATTTGACTATAAACATAAATTAATAGAGCAATGTTACGATGGCGCAAGTGTGATGTCTGGCCATCTTCAAAAGAAAAAGCGCCGCAGGCTGTATTTGTTTATTTTCTTGCGCATCGTCTTAACCTTATGATGCAGCAAAGTTTTAAAATATTTCTAAATATCGGAATTTTTTTTGCAAGTCTTAGTGGTATTCCCTCATTTTTTCCTCACTCAGCCAAATGAACGTATGTTGGTCTTCAAATTTGAAGTTAGTAAATGTGATTGTTCAAGACTGGAATAAATTAAAAGACGTTTTTGAATTTATTACAAACTGTGACAAATCTGATGAAAAATCAATTTGGCTTGCGAAAGGATTTTTTAGGTGAGATGAACGATTTTGAATTCACGTTTGTGGCATTAGTGTTTAATGATATTTTTGCATATCCAATATAAAACGCTGTCGTAAGGCGCTCTGTAAAAAAAGAAATGAACATTTTTTTAATACCATGTTTGATAAAGCAAATTTTATTATAGAAATAAATCATTACAAATGTGAGCTTGCTAAGCTTTCACCTGAAAAAATTAGGGCTAAGTATAGAACCCTTTTTTATGAAATATTGGACTATATTTTAATGGAAATGACACTAAGCTTTCAAGACTGTGAAAAACTTACATTTTTATGTTTGGCAGATTCTGCTAAATTTTCCGAATATAGTTTAAATTTTCCGACTGGCCCGTTTGAAAATTTGCCACAGTTATATGGGAAAATATTTTCAAAAAGTCAACGACTTAGAAATGAGCTTATATATATATATATATATATATATATATATATATATATATATATATATATATATATATATATATATATATATATATATATATATATATATATATATATCGCTGCAAGAGCAAGTGAAAAAAATTAATGAAAATGATATTTTAACCGAAGCATATAAAGTGTTTTCCCTTATTTTGACAATGTCGACAAGTGCTTCAGTGGAAAGAAGTTTTTCGTGCCTCAAACGTGTAAAAACTTATTTAAGAAATACAATATCTCAAGAAAGACTTACTTCTCTAGGCAATATTTCAATTCAAAAGGAATTTCTGGAGGAGATTAGGACAACTTATCCATTTTATGAGGATGTTATAAATAAATTTGCTGCTATGAAGGATAGGAGAATTGATTAAGTATACAAAATTTAGGTAAGTTGTAAAAAAATATTCTACCCCTTCCACATATAAAAAAAATTCTGAAAAAAAAATATTGCGATATTTTCTTGCTTCATTTGCACTTCACTTACTTTTTCACCCGCGAGCCGCCACTGTCTTGTAGTATGGGTATGCTGCTAAAATGTGCTACTAGAAATATCATTAGAAATTAAACAGATAACTTTTTATACAATGTACTTTATTAATCTATACTTTAACAATAAAATAGGAGAAATAAAATGAAATCCATATTTATTAATCAATCTCGGAATGTTCTCCGAGTTTATAACAGCTATAATAATAATAGTTAATTAGGAAAAAATGCTAAGTATAAATAACAATAATTATTGCAAATATAAAATATTAAGTAGCACAACATTTCAGTTTAACTAGCACTCAATCATAGGGAATATTTAAGTAAATATCTACTTAATCCGTCTCAGAGAAACAAGTTGTATTCTAAACTAAATTATTAGATAGGGCTTGACTGAAAAGATCTCGACATTTAGACAGATTTAAACTATACAGGGCGTCCTCCTTGTAACATAACTCAATAAAAATTGTTTGGTTTTGACTTTGTGGAATATATTTTTATTTAAGAAAACTTTTTCATTTTTTTTTAAACACCACATATATGAGAGCCTCACTAACGTGAGACTTTGTTCCCTTAAATAAAGTTAAGGAAACCAAGTCGCAGCTTTAACTTTTTTGAAAAATGTTTAAAAAATGCAATATTATACTATTGTATTATTTTATTTTGTTAAAAAACAACAATTTTAAAGCATTGTGTGAACGTAAGGTATTATCACAGCCATCAGATAAAATCCCAACCCGTAGACATTGTAGAGACTGGGATTATATCTCATAGTAATACCCTACTTGTACGGTTTTCAAGATATGTATAATAGCAAATCGATTAAGCAGGGTTTTAATTTATAAATTAATTTGTGCATATTAGGGTGGATTTTAGAAATTAAACCTAAAAGAGTTGTAAGAACAGAAATATCATTACTTGCAATAGGTATTGCTATTCTATTTTATCAAAAAAAGAGAAAAATTTAGGAACATAGCCATTGAAATTAATGTTTCGAATTCCGAAGAGAAACTAAATTTGGGCAACATTTTACATTTGCATTATATTTTTTAACATATCCAATATTGACTAACAGAAAAATGGGACGCCCTGTATAGTGGATTAAGAATTGGCATCCAAAAACTGTTATTTTTCTTCGACATTTACCCCCCACAAATAACGGATACCAATTTTTATTCCTGCCAATGCTATAAAATTAAAATCACAAGTGCATGAAATCTAAACTGATTATGGCACAAGAAAAAAAAAACGTCAAAATCTTTCTAAACTGCCCATCAGAAACCGATAAGTGTAAATCTCTACCAGTCTTTTGGAAAACATTTATCTAGATAAAAGAAAAACAAATAAGATTTACATTATTTTCTGCTGCTATTTTCCACAATCAGTATGTACTTACTAAACAAAAAAAACCAAAAATACTGTTTTCATGAAACTTAAAGTAGTAGCTAAGGAATAGTGGCATGTAACTAAAGAAATATGACCTATTGCGAAAAACTACTGTGTATGGTTAATACCTTTGTCAGGACCAGTCTAAATTAAATGAAAACAATTTTTAAGCTAAAAAATCCGTAAAAATATTAATATCTTACCAATCTGAGTTAAAAATAAACCACCCCCATCACAAAATACAGGTACAGTTTCAGAAAATATTGCACCTCTATTCACTAAACAGGGTTTGAATTTAGAGCAGGTCTATTTTGCTGGTTACAGGTTTAAGATGTCATTTGCAATAATTGAACAAATGTTTTGTACGCATATATATATATATATATATATATATATATATATATATATATATATATATATATATATATATATATATATATATATATATATATATATATACATACTCCGCATGACATTTTTGCATTGAAAATTCCTCATTCTCACAATGTGACATCACACTATGCTAAGTAATATTCCTCAGTCTATCGTGGCTCCACACTGTAGCCAACAGCTGAACTAGTCAAAGATCCTAACTGGTTCTGCTGTTGGCTACAGCGTGGCGCTACGATAGACTGTGAGCAAACACAGTATGACCTCACATCGTGAAGGAATTCTAAATATTGTTATTAATTTAATTTTCAAAAAGTGCAGTTGTAAAAATTTTCATACTCGTCACACCAAACTTCCACACTTGTTGCACAATTGCACTATTTTATATAAATGTCATAATTATAAAATGATAGTGACATAAAGAAAACATACCAGGCTGGTGAACTAAAAGTTTTAAATTCCATGGCAGTTAGGTCTGGTCCAACTTTTAAACCTTCTTACCTACGACCACTATAGAAAATAGACAAGAAAAACAAGACCTAGAGGCTCAATAAATATAACACATTACTACATCACTGATTTAGTACGAAACGTGTCACGGCTGGAGTCAATTAAGAAATCATGGGTGTTAGGTTTAGACTCTAATTTTTCATTTATAATAACCCGAGACTGATGCAAATGCAAACTCATGAAGAATGCTTGACATCCACTTAATTCATTTTTCAAGGGACCTTTTATGAGCAGACCTCAGATGTCCTAATGGGATCCCCGCAATCTCCTATGGTTGCGAACATTTGTATGGAGACTTTCGAGAAAATTGCTTTAAGCTCTGTTCCTTTAGAACCTAAATCTCTCTCATCTCAAAAACAATCCGTCATCAATGTGATACAAATTCAATTCTGGAAGAAACAGAAAAACTGAAGCTTTAAAAAATACTGCATTGAAGATATTGACGTTCGATTAGGTATTAATAATCCCAGACCTAAACCTAAATTGAATACTCGACCATTAACACTTAAAGAAACAACATTTCTTGCTGAATTAATATCTTCACGCTTAATACATTTTTTTAATGTTTACAGTTTTTAATTTATTTTCAATTTATAATAATGTGTATACATTTTTATGTTTTTATATTAATTGTTAATTAGTTCCCTACTATAAAAAATGTTGTTTCTCGAGAATAAATGATTGATTAATAAGTAGTGCAGTTTTACCTTTTATTCAGGATGCCATAGATAAAATTGCAAGAATTAGCACATTCTTCAGTACACACAAAAACATTGGGCAATTAGTGACACCAAAAGATGTAATTCCTTTGCAATCAGAAGGAGTTTATAAAATACCTTGTCCCTGCAGAAAAGTGTCTATAGGTGAAGGTGGACAGTCGATGTCTACTAGACTTAAGGAACATGTAAGATGTATAAGTAAGTAACAAATTGTTCAATCTGCTGTCGTTGAACAGCAGTGCACAACAGGACACACGATTAATGTAAAAGACACCAAGGTTCTTGCAGTGAGGATTCCTGAAGATGCCACGTGTATTCGCAGGAGAAACGTCGGAAATTCTAATTTTTACTCAGTTTAAACCCAAGAACCATGATTTTTTTAATTACGTCAATGATAGTTTAAATATTGGGAAAGATCGACACAACTCTTAGTCATGGTAAGTCGTCATTAAAAGAACAGAAAAAAAATTGTTTAGTGCGCCAATTATTTGTTATCGATACGGTTGTAGCCTAAGACGGGGGCAACTGTCGTGGTCATAAAAAAAAGAGAAAAGCAAATAAGATGATATGAAATTTCTTTTTTGCTTTTGTTTATAAAATTTTCAGTTTCCTGTTTTTTTTAAATTTTATTTTGCTTTCTACGAATTCAGCAAGTATTCTAGAGAAACGGCGAACTACCAAGACTGAGAGTTGTGATCTAAGCTAACAAATAAAAGCTCATTTACGTACTATTGTGAATACAAATCTTTAGTGTAATTTAAAGTTGTGTATTATTTATTTAAGTACTTAATGTTTTCTGAAATTGCACCTGTGTTTTGTGCTGGACTGATGAACCTTGGTAAGATTAAATAATATCATTATTTGTTAAGATTTAATAAACTTTTTCTTATTTAATTTAGAGAGGTCCTGAAGAAAAAAATTCTCGAAAGCTAGACAATACATAGACTTTTTCGCACTTGCATATTGCACAGGCAATATTTGTTTGACTGTATCCCGACTAAAGATTCAAATTAAGAACAAAATCTTTTTGAAACTTTTCTCTTGTGAACTTACTTTCACCCAACTGGGCATGCAAAGCAGGGTTATGTGTATAACAGTCATGTATGTTTGTAATTACGTATCCATTGTTTGTTACCACTTACAAGCTAAACGTGTGGACCAATATTCATGCGAGTGGGACATCAAAAAATTCGTCTGCTCCCCGCCCCCAAACCTATAAAAATATCTAATGAAGCTAAATCGGGGCTATTTGGTGGTGAATAAATTACTCCATTTCTGCCATTCCACAAGATATAATAATTATTAACGAATTTTCGTATGATAGCCACATTATTTGGGGGCACATCACCTTGCTGCCATATGAGATGATATGAGTCCTTTTGAAGGGGAAGGTTTTGCAAGAAAATTTAAATATCTTTTGCCGTTTAAAACGCCCTCAAAAGTAGTAGAATCAATAACCACACCAAACATTATGGGATCTATGACCTTGTCTTTGCTTCTGAACAAAATCAAAATAGCGGAAGTAGTGGGTAATTTTGTCCAACATAAAATTAATATTTTGATAATTCATTCGACAGAGCCAAATTGAAGAACTCACTTAGAAGATTCTAAATCTATATACATGTTAATATAATATACAGTGTCCCAAATATAGGTAATTATTTCACGTTCAGCCCTGTATCCTCTAAATGAGCAAAACAAGTAAATATACCGAAGAAAAGTCTATGTTTCCTCTACTGGTATAAAATTAAGCCGATTGGTGTTAAGGCTGATTTTTGTTTCAAATGAAGAGCACATTTGTTTGCTTTGTTTTAAATATCCGCACCAGCATATCTGTACCTCCTAGGACAAAGGCGATTAGGCAGATGAAATGTTCCATATCTTTGTTACATTTTTTTTGTCCTAAGTCAAGAAATTGGGTAAAATCGAGTTTGAAAAAAAATTTTCAAATTTTTAAAGAAATATGTCACTTATTTAAGGTGTGCCTTGCTGATGCGACGAGACATTTTGACAAGACAGACTTTTTAATCCGACGTGTGTCCAAAAATTCGCAAATATCTCTTCAAATTTTTTAGGAGTGGTGAAAATGGATAGAGATCGAAAAAAATGTATATAAGTTCTGCCATATATTATATTCCGAATTTGGTTTACCAAATGGACGTAATTATGATAAAAATAATAAATAGGGTAGTGGTGCAATTATAAAATTGGTCGAGATGTGTCGCTTATTTTAATATTGTTTCCTATGTTAACATGCTAGCTCTATAACCAGTCGGGTTTTTGTGCTTTAGCATAAAACTTTTAGTATCTTTGCATGAAAACAATCTTGTAGATAGATTTGTATAAAAATATGGAAAAAGTTGGCAAGCTAATTGTTTTGAAATGATTTTTCTGTCACTGATTGTGAAATTCGAGCCTCATCAAAAAGGTTAAAAAGTTCTTTAGAGTTACATGTCGCGGTGTAAAGGTAATAAAAACACCAATAACTACTTATACCTACATATTAATTTGTTTTGCCCTAAAATCCGTATACTAAAAAGTGGCTTTGTACAAATGTATATTCTAGACTACATTGTTTTCATATTGGTACATATTTTCAACTATATACAAATTCATTATGTTTTTTACTATAACATGATATATAGATTGGCTGTGAGGCAATAATTACTTTATAATAGATAAATATAAGGCAGAAACAGTTCATCAGTTCGTGCCCTAGAAAAAAAAGCAAAAAGGCAAATTAATAAAACGAAATACAAAGAAATGTCCAACATCAACATCCCTAAAAAATAAGGAATAAAAAGACAACTTGTAATATTTAAATTAATTTAAAAAGTCCTTCTACACTCTTTAATATTGACAAAAATATGGTTATCTCGGCAACAGGTGACTATATAAAATGAAAAAATAAAAAGGAATAACAAAATGACATGAAATCTATAAAACACCTAATTACAGTTAATTGAAACAAAGGTTTTCCTTTGTCACAATTTACAAAATAATGAACAACAAATATGGATCTTTTTATTATTAATAGAAAACACAATTTTCAATAACTTAATTTTAAATATCTATAAAAATTTTTTTTTGATAAACCCTTTGGAATGGCAAAATGTTTTAAAACATGGTAAATTTTAATGCCTTTTTAATTAAATTATTCAATTGGGAGAAAGTAGTTGTTTTATCAAATCTAAGAACAACGGTCGTAATCCCTATTGCATGATCTTTTAAAATATCTTAAAGCGTTAAAACTGAGATCTTAGAACTAAACTCTCGCGTCCATATCATGCAGTTTAAAAATAAAACAGTGCCTACAGTAGTTACGCTATAAATGAAAACATACTTAATATGTCACAGAATATCGCATTTTCCCCTACACATCAATTTACATCAAGAATTACTAGTCTATTTACAAAAATATTTCGCAAAGAAAAATCACCTTTGCTACTTCCATATGGCAAAAATAAAAATATGGGTGGTTTCCACCTACATCAATTGATATAGTGTAGTCCAAATTAAAGTCGAACAAAGTATGACCCTAATGTCGTAAAGCACTTAGCTTTCTTATCATCTTAACAAAATTGTATAAAAAAATACATTTTATTGGTTTTGACACATTTTAAAGGCTTTTAATTATTTAAGGTTTCTTGGCATTTCTCACATATACACATCTCCAATTTGGAATACACTACATGCTTACTAACAGGGCGTTTATCACTTTTTTTGTTAGATTCGAGTTTTTATCTTTTCACAGATAATGACTAGATCAAGGTTTCAATGTGTTGGCACTATGAGAAATATAAAACGTTTCTAATTCCACAGGGTGTTTTTTAAGCAAGGTCACAGCAAATAAAGTAGTAAAGTTTTCTTTAGAGCAGCAAGAATTAAATCACGATCTTCCTAAGAGATCTATAATTCGGCATCAGACATGGGGTGAAAAAAGAATGAACCATATAGATTACAATGTGCTTTAGGGAATTCTGAGCCTACACTGAACAAAAAAAGCTATTTCTTAAGCTTTTCCATACTAATTGCAATCTCAAATGATTTCAAATAACTCTTCGTTCTCATAAAAACATGAGTTTTCTCTATTTATTTCTCCACCACACGCGACCTTAATCCAAGACTATCGAAACTAACTAAAAATCTATTATTACATCTAGGCTTCTTCATATCCTCATCTTATTTACTCAATCCTAAACCTATTATTACTCTTGCGACGTAAACACCCTGTATAATTTTAGGAATTCTTCCATCTTTTTCTAATATATCGGCTTTATTTCCTTCAGTCTTCTACTGCTGTCGTTTTTCCTCTTCCAACATGGCATCCAGTTCGTCTGTTAAATTGGCTAGCATGTTTCCTATATCATTTAGAACATCGGCTGGTTCAGATCTAGAATAAAAAAAAACTTTTAAATTACATTAATAGGTAATCATTTTATATCAATAAAAAAACTAAAGTTACAAAATAACCATACAGCTAGTACCTAGTTTCATCACTCTAACCAGCTCAACTATAGTAGGATTCTACGCAACTAATTGTGCTATACCAAATGCAGGGAGTCATAGAAATAATCGAAATCTGGTATAGACACCAGAGTTGGTAATATATTATGTATGTATACTGTAACCTAGTCAAATGCCAAATAAAGGATTACTAATAAAAATGAACCTTTTTACTCTTTAGATGTTCTCGATTAAAAACACAATATTAATGCTAGGGTAGTTCTCATCTGAACTGAAGTAGCTCCAAAAAAGGAGAACTAAGGCAAATGTATGGCACATTCTTATTATTTACAGAGTTAATATTTGTTTAATTCTTAAATATGTACCTTATTATTTAGTTTATTATAAAAAAATAACGACTTTATTGTAAAAAAGTACATTTTTTGATATTATTATTATTATACATTATAATTGTAAAATGACTTTTCAACTTGACCCTTCTAAATTAAGAAATATAAAAGCATACAAATATTTATTTAAATTATACCTAAACTAAATGCAATGAAACATGCACAGAAGTATAAAGTATTAAAAAATAATAATAAAACATTGCAAAAAAAATTAGTAGTTAAAAGGAATATAAACGTGTTTTTAATACGATTTTAAGCTTTTTTGTAGTTTAATAGGATTATACATATATATATATATAAAACACTAAGCGAGATTTTTCAGCAAGATTTTGAGAGAGTTGTACTGCACTAATTTACATGATTTTTTTAAACGATCGTCTGGTTACCAAGACCATTCAACAATATTGTATTGTTTTATTTGTGTGTATTTTTTCTATAAAATCAATATGTTTTTCTTCAATAAAATTTCTGGACGATGTGGTGAATGTGTCGCATATTATAATTACACTGGAAACTCAAACTTCAAAGAAATTAAATGATCCTTTAGATACCTTGTGTTAATTTAGGAAACGATAAATTTTCAAGTTTAAGCCTGCCTGCTTCACATATTTTATATGAGATCCGTTTGAACTTCTTAATTTCAAACGCCTTTTCAAAGCAGGAATTTTGTACTTTTACTTCCCTCGTAAAAGGGAAGTATTGTAATTGTTTCAGGGTCTCTAAATGCCGAAAAAACATGTTTTCTCAATTCCATCGGTCTGTCTGTCTGTTCGCGGCATAGCTAAAAAACTATTTTCCCGATTAACTTCAAATTTTGATAAAAAATTAAGGTTCATACGGGGATGACCTTGTAACATTTGAGTAAAAATCTGTCTCAAATTTTGCAAATTTGGCTGCCAAATAAAGAAAGCCTTTAGTTAATTAAAATTTAACCTTATTTTTATTGGGGATTTCGAATATACAATAAAAAACCGTGTAATCCAATAAAAAATGCAACTTTAATTTGCCACGTATTTTTGACGCACCCTGTATACCTTTGAATAACTTAGAATTGTAGCTCTATTTGATATGCATATATCCTGCAAGGTTCATTTAAAAAGAGAGTATCGTTCAGTAGACGGACGGGTAAGTTGTGCCCCACCCTGTATAAAGGTTTCAATTTATTATATATTTTTGGACACTCGGTATACGAAGACTTACTAGTAAAGAAGAAAACATACTCAATTAGGTATAACTTTAATTAAAAAGTACCTAGAATTGGAAATTAAGGAAACGTAGTTTTTATGTTAAAAAAAAATAAGTTTAATAAATAATCAAAATTACTGAGTCTACGGGTACTAATTCTAAGAAATTAAATAACTGTCGCGAGGTTTGAAGTCACTATTGTCAAAAATAATTTTCAAGTAAAAATACCCTTTATGAAATTCAGGAGACAAAGTCTAATTTAAGAAGAGAAGAAAGAAATATAACGGTCTGAAAAAATTAACTAGTACGCCCCTGAACTAAAATTAACAATCAGAAGGGCAAAATTGTATTTACTTTTATTCAAAGCGTCCTTGGCGAAGCCAAAACGATTAAAATAATAGTCTTTTTAATAAGGGTGTTTAATTTTGAGAGAAAAATGTTAAAAAAATGCGTATTATGAGACAAAAAACAAATCAGATATCAAAATTTTGAGAAACTGTTTTTTTTCCTAAGAACCCGTTTATTAAGTACATATCTATGAAATCAAAATAATTTCAGATTTACAAACTTTCGCTCTTGACAAATTTCCATGTAAAAAAAAAACTATTTTCATCTTATCCCTTGTATATACCAGACCAAAGCAACCCTTAAAACATACACCACAAAAATGTTAACAAAATATAAGCCTACAAAATGTAAAAAAAACCTTTTGTAAACAAACCATTTTGTTTACCAACCTCAGATTTTACATATCTTCACGTTTTATCGTCGCTAGATGCAAAAAACTGTCAGACGAACCGACAGAATTAATTGTCGATTCGTCTGTCGGTTTGTCTGTGTGTCTGTCAGTTCGCGGCATAGCTTAAAAACTACTTATATCAGATTGACTTCAAATTTTAGTCAAAAATTAAGGGTAATATGGGAATGAACTGGTAATAGTGAAGTATTAAAACAATTATTAATAAAAAACAAATTATCCAATTTACCTTAAATTTTGCACAAAAATCAAGTGTTACATAGGAAAGAACTGGTAACATTTTGATATAAATATAAGATAGCAAACAAAATGGCAGCCTAATAATATATTTAAAAAAATCAGCCTAAAAACAACTTATTAGATTAATTTCAAAATTTCAAAAAATAGCATTAAATGTGATATAGAGATAAACTGGTTGGCGAAACAAAATAGCGGCCAAATTGAAGTTTTAAAAAATCAACGTAAAAACTCATCGATTTTAAATTTTGCAGAAAAATTAAATGTGATACGAATTCAACATGACGTAACAAAATGGCGGTGTGTGTCAATGTATAAACTACTTATTGAATTTATTTTAAATTATGCCCAGAAATTGACCATGACATAGGTAGAAACTTGTTGTAGGAATCCCATATGAAGGAACAAAATGGCGCCCAATAAAAATGTTTGAAAAGACATTATATACATATATACATATATATATATATATATATATATATATATATATATATATATATATATATATATATATATATATATATATATATATATATATATATATATATATATATATATATGTGTGTGTGTGTTAGTAAATGTCTATGTACTAAACTAAATTGGGCCACACTTCACTATTTATAAAAGGAAACCTCATAACAAGGGAAATTCCGTGTGTTCTTACAAGTCACAATCCCAAATTTCCATATTCATTAATATACGGTATGTTTTTATTTTAGATCTCCTTTGAAATTACGACTTCCCTGTAGTTTTCCAAGTTGAGTATATGAGGGTTAATATATGATTTATTTATAATGATATTGAACGCAAAAAATACTCACCTGCTACGGGAGCAACTAACAGCTTGCCTGTTTTGATTAGGAGTGGGGGACGGATGAGTCGGGAGACCAGACGGTCTCGGCTTGGGAGAAGAAAACTCAGCTTGACGATTAGCAGTACCCGCTCTGGTGCGGATGGTTCCTGCGTTCTCATTGGCGAATGGCAGCGAATCTGATTCTGTGCTGGAACTCGACTGAAAAAATTAAGAAAGATTCCGTTAGTTCTACAACGTAAATCCGGCTATAACCAATCATTGTAATTGTATTGAAGGCGTATAAACTAGGAACTTATTTTTTTGTTCAACTGATTTTTTTTTAATATTTCAGTAAGTTATTTCGCCCAACAAAAATGCGGGAAAACAGCATACGTGCCGTCATCTACTGTAATGCTTTGGCATTGCTGGAGAATCGAGAAAGATTTTCCCGATATTCGAAATTATGACGAAATCGTCAACAAAAATTAATCTCAGTTTGAATTTACTAGTTAAGCCTAAAACATAATATAAAGTAGATTTTTATTTTAGGTGGTTTGTTAACTCCGTCATTTATATAGTGCAATCATTTTACCTATACGTTTAGTACCTGGCAACCCTGTTTGGAATCCGTGAAATGTTTTATAATACTGGTCTGCTGACGACAGGTCCGAATAAGTTTCGAAAGATTCTTTTAAGTGCCTAAACGAAAAGTATTTATTTCTTTTTTTCAATTATGTGGCGCCCGTGGGAAAATTGAAATAGTTGCAATCGCAAGAGGAAACATTTAACGCTAAGTAGTGAAAAACGTTTACCAAACTTTGCCCAAGAGTTTTAATAAACAAAGTGCTTTGCAGATCAGTGAACCGACAAAAACCATTATTCAGCAACAGGAAAAAACGGAAATATGTCACATCATGCAGATTGTGAAATAGACATCATCAGGTGAAAAATATATTCCACATGATTGTGTGAAAAACAATTGGTGCCAATAATGGACAAAATAAAATTGAGAGTGATACAGAACGGAACCAATATTATTGTGGCTCCTCAACCCCCCACAGAATTCTCTGAAAAATGTGATTTGACGTTCCTAAAAATTAACAAGTAGTGATCAAACAACAAATTAAACAGGAAAAATAATTTACCTTGATGAAATTTGGTTCGAACTTTGCCAAAAGGGTGGGTTGGGAACAATACAAGATACCCTTAAATAAAGGTAAACGAATAATCATTTTGCATCCTGGATCTGTAAATTGCTGGGTTTCAAATTGTCTGCTATTCGGCGAAAAATCTAAAGGTGGATTTATAAACTTGCTTTTTGCTTTTGCGCTTGCTTTTGACGTTGCCCGTGCCGTTAGAATATAGACCTTAAGAACAGAGTGGAGCCATTTATAAACAGTTCTATTGCTTTTGCTTTTGACGTCCGTTGACGTTCGAGATGGCGAAATTCATATTTTGCTTTAGCGATTCCGTCCAACTCGTAGCATATACGTCGCAACCAATAGAAATTCGAGAAATGAGTCACGTGATTTTTGTTTACAAGCTGGATCGCCAGAATGCACGGTCCACTCCATTTGTATATTTTTCGTTTTGTTTGTATGTGTTTTGCCATAAAATACCAAAAGTTGTTACAATTAGTTATAAGTTTCCAGTTATTTATTGTTAGGCAGCATTTTATAAATATGAGTGATATAGAAAGCCAGGGACAAAGGCACTATGAAAACACCTTAAAGCAAGTTTATAAATATATGTTAAAATCGTAGCAGAACGTCAAACGCAAAAGCAAGAGCAAAAGCAAGTTTATAAATCAGGAATAAAAGATTTAAGTTGACCGCGAAATTTGAATTTGAAATTTGGTTTTAAAATTCACAGCAAACTTAGTATTATTGTTGTAGACAATGCAAGTTAACTTAGTCGCCTACAAAAGAAACTTTCGAATGTAGCCAACACTAAATTTGAAATACAGGAATATATGTTAGAAAATGACTATAAATTGAATAATATATTTGCGGCTTCCTCCATATTTTAGTGTTATTAGGTATCAAATTAAACCAAGAGTAAAGGCACAAAATGTTTCTCCTACTTAAAAAAAATTATAAATGATATACCACACTGTACGTCCTACTTTTACTTTTTATTTATTTCTTTTTATGCGCACATATTAAAAAAATATCTCCAAAAACACTTATTGTACTAGTTTTATTTACTTTATGTGCATTAATGAATAAAATGCTGAAGTCTCTGCAACCGTTCATAAACAGATGGTCAGAATGTTTTTATTGGCTACATACAGAGGCAAAAGTCAGGATCTTATATTTTGATATGTACTTTACTTATGTTTATGTAAACTTAATGAAAAATCCAAATAATAAAAACGAAATGTTGGCCTTTGAGGTAAATACTTCATTTCACTGGCGTAATTTGCATTGTGTTCCATATTATATCTGTATTTAAATATGATTTTTAAGTCGCGGGCGTTGAATTTGAGGTGAAATATTTCAAAAAAAAGTTAAAATTCAATTTCGGATGATAAACCAACATTACCCGACGAGCTTTTTGTCTAGATATGATTATTATTGGGCAAAGGTTTACAAGTGTTGGTAGTAAAATGTAAAAGTTTGGTTCCTTAAGTACCTACACAGTGTTTCTGAAGCATCTTATTATTTCCATACTAAAAATAATAAATGGAGAGCAACTAATCCGAAATAAGCTTGGCTATCATTTCTTCATAACAAGAATCATAATGTTCAGGTTTCTTGTATATACGGAAATATGTTTCATTACTACGGCTTATCGGACTATAATATTATTTTAGATTGACCATAAAAGAAATGGGGTAACGGTGAATGTTATGGCTATAGAGCTGTGGATATGAGTTGGTGAATTTTTTCGTTATTTCTAAGAGAATTGGTCGTTTTGGAAAGAACAACATTCTTTATTTCTTTTTATTTCGCGGATTTTTAATAAAGATCTTGGCCGTTGTAATACTGCTTAGTAGGGTTAAGCTATAAGATGCTTTTTACAGAATTTTGATAATATTATTTATAACATGACTAAGAGCCTTTTCAATATTACATTTGTTACTTTTTAGGTATTTTAGATTTTTTTTTATAAATAACTATTGCTGTTGTTTGTTTCAATTTGGATCTATATGACATTTTTTTTAATATAGAACGAAATTTTAAATTTAATTAAGCACTGAAGGTTTTTGATCAAGGCTCGTAGCTAGACTCTGGCGATGGAAGGGTTGAAATTAACATATACAGTTATGAGATGGGATATATACTATTTTCAATTTCAAATTTTTTTTGTTGAAGACTATATAATATACAGGGCGCTTCAAAAAACCTGAATCATCGCTTAATGGGAGATGCCTTGGCACAAAATAAGACATAACTGATGCACACACGAAGGTTCACAACGCCTGGCATCATATTCCAGATACAGTGTGTTAATGTTTTTTTTATTTGGCTATATTTCCCTGTATATTTAAACCAAATTATTAGATTGGAAAGAAACTCGGTACATTTTTTTATGTAATATTCTTGTCAGTAATGTTACCAACAAGCAGCGTACAAGGAGTAAGAATGCATTATTTCACCATTCTTTGGTCAACAAAAGGTCCGTCTGTATAACGTGTATATTATCCAAAATTATAGCAAAGCACTTTAGACTAACTAGTCATCACACATAAGTATATCAAATAAAAAAACCCTTCAATTATTAAGATCGTGGACAAGGCCAAAAAGCTGAAAAGAAAAGGAAAATGTTGAATCAAACGACATACTTACTCGTCAGTGAACTACTACTAAATCAAAATCAAAATACTTAAAACTTTTTACATGTAACAAAGACAAAACAAAAGTTGACGAAAACCAAATTACATTAATTTTTTTTATTTATTGCTTAAAAAGTACCCATAATTTACATAGGCATGATGGAACAGAGAACAAAAAGAAAATTGACAGTCGGCGGGGTTTTTTATTTATTTTTATATGGAATTAAAGCAACTACAACTGCTCAAGAAAAATTATGATAATATTGAAATCCTTATGTCAATACACGAATTACTAAAATTTGAAAAGTTATCTTAATGAGTATAATCAGAATAGAAATTAAAATATATAATAGATTGTAAACTGGTAAAAATAAAAAAACAACCAATAGGAATTAATTACAAATCTGATTCCCAGTGTGACGTCATAGTGAGAGAAAGACACTGTTCAAAGACAAGCCGCTGAAGACTTACTTGGCAACCCTGGTTGAAGAAGCCTGTCAAGTAATAATAAGTAAATACATTGGAACTAATGATTGATGAGGTACAAGAATCTGTGTAATG
Organism: Kuschelorhynchus macadamiae; assembly: GCA_030620095.1. Lineage (NCBI taxonomy): Eukaryota > Metazoa > Arthropoda > Insecta > Coleoptera > Curculionidae > Kuschelorhynchus > Kuschelorhynchus macadamiae. The sequence goes on along the minus strand of JAUTXW010002195.1, from coordinate 3,705,025 downwards.
TCAATAAACTATCCAAATTGTGAGAAGCAACACAAATGTTTGGATGAGACTCGAAATTAAGACTAATAGATGTCTTTCACTGTTTAAGCAAAAAGTGACTCTAATAAGTGGTTTGGATCAAAACAAGAAACAAAGACTGCGTAGGTAAATTGAGAGACCCGAGAAAAAAGGAGCTTTCAAACAATTGGCGAGTAATAACAAAAATAAGTACATTGTTACTAACCCTAGCATACATTTCAATCCAAACAAAACTAGAACTATTGAGAAACCAAAGCAAGTTCTTGCAGGAAGGTAGACAAAGGAACTAGCTAAATTCTATATAAATTTGGCAACCTCGTCGGCTGTCAATCTTTTTTTTGCTTTCTGCTAAAGAGATTCCCCAATTTTCCTGTTTCATCAGGCCTAAATTATTGCTGGTTTTTATGCAATAAATTAAAAAAAAATTAAAATGTAATTTGGTTTTGTTTTGTCTTTGTTACATGTAAAAATTACATTGATTTAGTACCATGTAGTGGAAGGGGAACCAATGAGGACAACATACAGACTCCATCATGTCACCAACAGCATGGTGGATGATAGCACAAATCACATGAAATCATCCAACATGCTGAAAGTTGTGAAAAACCATTACATGTTGGGAATGCCATCGGATCTGCTACCAAAAATTGTTAGTGCCCAGTAACCCTACTCTGTGATCTTCCCAGGGAGAGAGGAGTGGGATCAGAATAAATCTGATCTATTGAAAGGAGAGCTGTGCCTATTCACAGACGGCAGACGGCTCCAAAACCAATATAGGCGTAGAAGCTAGAATCCATGGGGTAAGGCCGAAGGTTGCTCTGTCAGTAAGCCTAGGCAATAACACCTCAATATTCCAAGCAAAAGTTCATGCTATAATTGTGTGCTAGAATGTTGCAGGACCAACAAATAACACATAAAACGTTAATAATATTCTCGGATAGTCAAGCGGCTTAAAGCACTTGGAGCGAGTCATTGTGCATCCAAAACAGTTGAGAACTGGCAAAAGGCATTTGTTGGCCTTTTGGCATCTAGGGACCCTGAGACGTAAAGATCTGAAAAAATCTCGGTGAGTGATTTTTTTATAAATACAATACTTCCCTTTTATGAGGGAAGTAAAAAATCACCATTCCTTTTCTCAAAACTATAAAATGAATAGGAAGCTTAAGAAAACTCAAAAGAGTTTAGGTATAGCAGAGATGGTGGTCCATATAACCATATTGGGTTTGTGGAAATGTGTGTTAAACAACATTTAGGTTTAACGTCAATGCGAATAAATTTCCTGTATTTAGAAATATTCTGTTATCACAAGGAAATATTGATGTTTTAAAAGCGGCAATTTCCGTTATTAAGCCTTTATCAGAAATATCTGATCATATTCTTCAGAAACAATTGTTACAGGGTCTGCAATTATCTCTGTTAAGGATTTTTTGTCGGAGTACAGTTGGTTCGGAAAAAAATGAATACGATTTTTAGAGCGGTTTTTATTTTTTTACGAAAATGAGCAGTGTATATCTTGTCAAATATTTAATGGTTATGGTGAATGTCAACATGGATGTATGATATGGATGTAAACATTATGAATTTGTAATCATTCATGCATAATAACTTATTACGATATGTAGCTTCTTACGGAAATAGGTATAGTTTTTTTAGATTCATTTATTTAAGTTAACAATACAAATAAGGGAAACAAATTAAATTACTTAAATTAATATTTGGTCATGTATCCATCAGCATCTATGATTGCTTGCAGTCTTCTATCCATTTGCATGAAACCTGGCAAAAAGTCCTCTCTTACAGACAATTCTTCCCAAACTTCTTGGATAGAATTCCACAACTCTTCAGCATCTCTTGGCATAAAATCTCTTTGATATAGCCGTCTTGTTATGACCCCCCACACATTCTCTATTGGGTTAGCATCTGGGCTATAACTTGGACATTGTAGCACTTCAATATTGTTGGCCCTAAACCATTGCGTGGCAATGTTTGACGTGTGCACAGGACAATTATCCTGCTGATAAATGAAATTATCTTCGGGATATAAAAGTAGCACACTGGGCCGCATCACATTTTCCAGTATATCCACATATGTTTGGCCTACAAATCTTCCGTTAATTCGCCATGCCACACCCATCCCTCTTGATGAAATCCACCCCCAGACGTTAACGCTAAAATGACCCGCAGCTCGAAAATGGTTCACGTAGTTTGGGTCAAATCTTGAGTTATTTGGCCTGTACACTTTAATTTTGCCCTGTTTGCAAGATTGAAAAATCTTTTCGTCACTAAAAACTACACGGCCCAAAAATTTTGGCCGCGGTTCACGTGATTTAAGGCGAACAGAAGACGAGCTTGTCTTTGTTCTACGGTCAGCTCCGTTTTGTTTGCCGCCACTCTGCAGTTTAAAGCAGAATCTTGCAGTCTTTGCCACGTTGTGGTTTTTCGGCCAGGAAATCCAGATAGGATTCGGGCTTCCTTTGCAGTACGGAATGGATTCTCTTCTAAAGCTCCTAAAAGAGCTCGATCTTGATCTGCAGTGCTGATCTTTGGCCTTCCCGAACCCTCCTTCCTTTTTAAAGACTGTTCATCCCTCCACCTTCTACTAATTCTATATACGGTTGCTCTACCAATATTAAAATGTTGGGCAACTACTGTGAGGGACCAACCATCTTCCAACTTGGAAATTATTCGCGCCTTTAGTTCAACAGAAGTATGAGGAGGCATTTTTTAAAAATCTTTAGATTTTTACATGACAAGTTGTCAAAAAATCTTGACACAAATATGACTCATTATCCTAACCTCATGTGACATAATTGAAGAACACTGCCCAAACTTATTTAAGTGCTTTTTTGCCGTATTCATTTTTTTCCGAACCAACTGTACAACAGCATGGACTTTGAAACTTGGGAATCTCCTAATTCATCATTTAGTTGTGTAAAGCAACTTTTTTGGGCCCGAGATTTAAAGATCACGAATATAGTAAAAAAGTATTTATGTTTTAAAAATAGAGTCTTAACAATTAAACGTTACCGTGTCGCAAGTAGCCAGCCATCTGCTGTGTGAATGCCCGGCAGCTGCCAGTATCAGGTTCTCCATATTCGGTAGAAATATCCTGCTGCCCGAGGACTTGAAGAATACCTCCCCAAATGCAATGATAAGAGTCATTAAGGATTTAGAATTGCTTCGGGAAGTGTAAACGTAGGTGTGAGCCACAATAGACCACACAGTCGCAGTGGAGGGCCGGTTTGATCCACTCGCTTTTAACCTAACCTAACGTAGTACCATGTATCTTTCTGCCCATTCACTGACGAGTAAGTATATCGTTTGATTCAACTTTTTCATTTCTTTCCGGCTTTTTGGCCTTGTCCGCCATCTTTATAATTAAAGGGTTTTATTACTCGATGTACTTATTTGTAGGTAGCATTGATGATGACTAATCAGGCAAAATAATTTTGCTGCTATAATTTTGGATTTGGATAATATACACAATGTACAGACAGACCTTTTTGTTTCATTACTTTTGCAGGTGTACAAAGTCCTTTAAGTTTTTAAAATTAAGCTTTGGTACTTGTTTTTAATATCTGAAAGCATCAAACTTTTACTAAGATTAGAGTTATATTATTTCAATTTTGAATTTATTTTAATGTTTATTTCAAATTAAAACATCTCGAAAATAGATGAATTATGCACTTGCAAAACGAACCAACCTTTTTCGAGTAAAACTAATTAGAGGATAAATGCCATACATCAATTGATCAAAATGTCAATACCAACAAAGTTATGACCAAATGATGGCGAAAAAATGCATTTCTCTGCATTGTTTTTATTAACTAATAAAACAATATGTCTTTAAATCCCTGTATTTTGAAAATAAAGTCGTTTTGTGTGCATTTTTATTATATTTTATGCCAAGGAATCTCCTATATATTAAGCAATATGGCATGTTTTTTAAAACATCTTGTATAATAAACTATTATAACACAACAGTTTTACATGTTCCATCCAGAACAAATTAAGAATACATTCATTATTTTAATTTTTGCTAATAGAGAGAATAAATAATAAAATTAGTCAATTGACACTAGTATATGCTCACCTTAAAACTAGCATCAGATCCATTTCTGTGCTGCAACGCCAACGTTTTAATCAGCTCCTGTTCCTCCGCTCCCCAACTCTGGGAAGAATTTAACTTGCAATGGGTCGAAATCGCACCAGGTGGCGTGCCAGGCGCAGGAGGAGGTGGTAGAGGTAGATCTCCGCCACTATCCAACGATATGCTCAAACTATCGCTGCTTGGATATGCGGGGAGAGGCAATGGACTCGATGTCTGCACGTGATGTATCTCCACGGTAGTGGTTTCTTCGGTGCACTCACTGTCTCGTCTCTTGGGCGGATTAGGAGGAATCTTTTTTCCCATCATGGGGCTCCCATACTGGATGTAGGAGTTTGGAAGTGTTTTATATTGCGGATTGCCGTACTTTTCCGGATTAAATTGAGGTTTCTCAAAATCGGGGAATGTTTCTCTAGCCTAAAAAGGGACAATATGTACAGGATGTCTAAAATAAGTACCCTTATATGGAGAATTATAAAAGAAAGGAAAGGTTTAAAGACAAACATTTATTTGTTTCTTTGAGATTTTAATTTAGTTTTGTTTCTAAAGTGTTGTTTTTTCCTGAAATTATATAGACTTTCCTATTTTAAATAGGATATAATATTATTAAAAATTATGAGTGTGCGTTTTAAGACAAGTTCAACGATATATATTATGGGTCTGTAATGCAATTTACAACGTTGCCATGTTTTTTTTTAATTCAATCCCAGTATATTATATTAAATTGAAATAATGCATTCAGCAACCATCTTCAGCAAGTAACTTAAGAATAAAGTAGTTTTTATAAATAAATACTTAGGAACAAATGTCACGTAGGTCACGTGATATTTTGACGGAGGCGTCGTTGTTTAGAAGATTATTTAAGAAGAAATGTGGGTATTTAAGAGAAGAAAAGACGTTGACACCAAAATGTTTACAATCACTTTTTAGTGGACTTTCCCGAAACCGACGAGGATGAAGTATCGAAGAAGTGCTAGTTATTGACATTTTTTAGCCAAGAAATGACATTCACAAGAAGCATTAACATGATGACATTTTGAAGAAACAGTGCCGCTGTCCGGAAGATTTTTTAAGAAGAATGATTGTACCCGAAAAGAAAATAAGGTGTAGATGACAGTTTTCCAATTAAAAACCAAAGAAGTGGCAATACCCAGAAAACTTTCCAAGAAAAGTATGGGTATTCAAGAGAAAAAATGCGTGTCTAAAAGATTTTAAAAAATAGATGATAAATGTAATGTCGCTGAATTCAGCTCAAGTTGAGTTCAGATCTCGTTTTTATTAATTGACGCCATTTTAAATGAATGATTATCATGATAGCAAATTTTTGGAATTAATTTTGGAGTAAAAATGTTTTCAAAAGGGTACCCCGATCTCACTTTATATAAAAAAAAAATCAATATGCTGCCCAGCTGTCATTTTTCAATTTGTAAATATCATTTGAGTTTTGTGTCAACGTAGGAATATGAGTAGTTAACAAAATCAATAATCTATATATTTAAAACACTAAGCCAGATCTTTCGGCAAGTCTGCCCCAATTTAGATAATTATTTTTTAAATGATCGTATGGTTACCGAGACTTTTCTACAATATTTGTTGTATTGTTTTATTGCGTATTTTTCTATAAAACGAATAGATTTTTATTCAATAACATTTCTGAACGACGTGGTGAATGCGCCCCATATTCTTAAAAGTTCACGGGAAACTCATCGCGCCATCTAACGGAAACGGCAGAACAAGGTCTGTCGAGCCAGCTATTTAAGTTTTAAAGCTGATATTGCTCTGATATAGGGTTTTTTAATTTTTGTACTAAATAAAAATAATAAATTCATCCACGCAGTTTTGTGAATTGATTCATAACTGATTAATTTTTGTTGCTAATGCAAACTGACTGGAATACGTACCTTGGCAGTAATTTTGGCGATTGGCCTAGGCCTGATAATGCCCCTTGGACGAGGCAGGGTGCCACCACCTTCATAAAGCAATCCAGATTCATTAGTGGGTGTAATATCTCCGTCGTCATACGATCTGATTCGCCAACCTACTGGCTGGTTATAGTAAAAAGTTTGGGTATTTTCTGCAGAAAACGTGTGGTGCGTCCTTTCCGTAGGGTCTTCTAGGGATTCGAGGGATTTACCTCGACCAGTCCGTATCTGAAATTGGATTTCGGAAGTTTATTTTAGTGATTTCAGCTGTACTTTTACCAGTGAATGAATACTTATACCGGATGGGCCAATCAAAACGAAACAAGGCAAATATTTCATATACCGTTCCTTTAAAAAAAAATTGCTCGGACCCGTCGATTTTTATTTTCTAAGGGAAAGGTTTTGCGCATATCATCAGCCTTATTACTTACTTCAACCCCCCCCCCCCCCCGCGGGGGTGAGCTCAAACTCCATAATCATAAATGGAAATAGAGGTCCTTATTTTAAAGATAATTAAATTCTCTTTTCAATGCATCTTAGTTATTCAAATTTGATGCAGCCGTTTTTGAGAACAGAAGGGAAGAACAATGAATAATAAATACGACTTCTCATTGTTATTGTTGACATTTCAACCAGATGGTGCACCTCCTCATTATACCCTTGATGTTCGTGAATATTTAAATCGGACGTATCCTGGTAGATCACCTGACTTAACCACCTTAGATTTTTTTCTATGGGGTCACTTAAAAAGTTAAACTCAGCCAAAGTCATTAAATTAAACATGCTTTATAATGCCAACAGTTTCAGCACTTATTATCATGAAAAAACAATGTCATTACATAAAATTAACCTAAAGGTCGATACAAATTTTTTTAGTTTTATTAGTTTTGACTCATTTTAACTACTTAACTATACCTACTTAATTTTAAAAAATTACTAGGCCTTCAAAAGAGAATTTAATAACCTTTGAAATAAGGTATCACTTGACCTTTAATCCTATTTAATATTTTCAAGGGTTGCAGCTTACCCCTGCGGGAGGTTAAAGTGACAGACTTGAAAATAATCGAAACAAAAAAATTCTCGATACAAAAATCAACGGATATCAACATTTTTTTACCGAGCAATGATTTTTTTCTTTTTATTGCTCTACCCTTATTTTTTCAAAAACTGCTGCATCAAATTTGAAAAAATAAGATGCGCTGAAACATACTTATTATACAGGGTGTTCCAACAGTTTTAACTTAAGTTTAGAGGTATTTGGAGTTAAAGTTGAGGGTTTAAATATTTATCACTAGTTCTGAAGTAGTTAAAAACCTAAAAGGATAAGCATTTTCGTGTAAACTAGAGGTTTCCAGGTTGACCAGTTTTTGAATACCAAGGAAAGAAAAACGAGCTAATTTATTATCTGCAATGTACAGGGTGTCCAAATTTGGTTGTAAATCCAAAGTATCTCTGTTGTGTAAAGCAAGATGCCGTTAGCAAAAATTCCATATCGACCTTAGTTTTGAATATACAGGGTGAAATTGAAGGTTTAGGGATTTTTGGCTACATGATGCAGCTCGGTGACCCTGTATAATATCAAAAACTTAAAGACGGATTCTAGTAGATTTCTCTTGCAGAATCCAGTGACGCAGTCAAATCTGCGTTCTTTTACAACGAAATTTGAACACCATTTACACCGGGATGCTTCAGACAAATTGTAATTAACCAAAAAAGTAATTTCGCCGCACCCCGAGGTACATACATCCCCCCGGGGGGGGGGGGGGCTTATATATTTTCGTTGAGTTATTTCGGTTATTATAAATTTTATGAATGGTATGTCCCTCCAACTTGTGGGCAATTTATTAATTCATTTTCTTAAAGTGATTTCGGTTAATAAAAGCCTAATGGATATCGAAGAAATTGAATTACTTTATTATTAGTCCAAAAAATCCTTTTGTCAATAAATTAAGTGTATGTCCGCGAAGGGGGGGGGGGGATAAGGGGGAAAAGTGGTAATCTAAAAAATATCGAGTTTTATAAGGTTTTCGAGGTTTTATAAATAATATTATCCTATAGCGAACGAAGTAAATAATATATTGCTTTAAAACTTGAAGCAGGGGTGGGGGCCAATGGTTTTTCATCAGGCTATTTCAATAAATAATTATAAATCTTAATCATCTATAAATATGTATGGATATGTATAGATGGCGCTTTTCATATAACTTTAAATATTGAATGTTATTCAAATAAAATTTTAAGAACAATAGACCTCAGTACTTGTTTATTTTATTATGGACTTCCAACATTTTAACCTTAGTTAATTATGAGCCCGATCTTTTCAATAAAACTTCTTATAATTAAAAAGGATGATATGAAACTTTTTGTAAAACCGATTTTTAAAAAAATAGTAGAGTAAAAAATATTTTATTCTAATCTTCGGCACAAAATAGTAAATAGACATACTTGAGGTATTAGACATTAAAGACTTTCAATAGATGAATGTCTTTTTTGTGATATCCTACTTAATAATAATAGGTCTCATTGGAGGTCGAGTTCGTAAAGTCAAACTTCCAAAAATGAATAAAATATTTTTTTTCAGTATTTTTTTATGTCGGTTTTATCTTCTTATAATTAATATGCCTATATACATGCTACAAATTAGTTTCAAAATGAAGTCGATGCCGTGGGGCTGAAAAAATTAGCTATAGGGCGCAGCTCTTAATTAGCAGAGTATAATGCTTCAAGACCTACCTTGAATCAACTGCACTGCCTATTTGACCATTAGTAAATTTAAAAATTAACAGAGCTATGCCTATTAATGCTTCAACACTAAATTAATGTTTTCAAAAAAGTTACGCTGTGTTTAGGTTGTCAGTTCCGGTATTCATATCAATATCGGCTGACGTCATCATTAGCCGGTTTATAAGAATACCCGTAGGCTTGCTTGTAAATGGCCAGGTATCGCTGCACTTGTTAATACGCTTTTTTTACATCAAAACAAAAAAAGGCCTAACCAGAGCTAACCGAGAACGCAGTCCGATAATTAAAACACTGCCTACAAAATAACCGTTTTTATTTAAAAAAAAAGTGACAACACACGGGAATTGACCTACAGCTTTCTGAATGACTGGCAACGATCTAACCACATCATGGCGGCTTGTCTGAAAATAAACAAACCCTCTTTATCAAGCAACCGGGATTGTTATAAGTACCGGAACCGGGAGGTTAGACATTTTTAATCAAAATGTTGTTTAACTTACTTTAACTATAAACTGGTTTAAAATACTGCTTACTTATCAGTATCATGCAAAATCTAACATTATCAAAACCAAAAAATATTTAAACAATACCTTGATGGGGACTATGTCAGTGCAATACATGGGGTGCGAGTAGGTGGGACCTATGGATGTGGACATCTGCCTGGTTTGGTCAATCTCCCAGGGCTGGTGGAACGAACGAAACGTACTGTGGACCTGGGGCATTCCTGCAGAGGACGGGATGTCCATGGGGACGTGCACCAACACGTCCTTACATACACAAACATGCAGCATAAGCAAGAGGTTATGTGGGTGGGGGGGGTTAGTGTTGCCAACATAAGAAAGATAATACCACTGAATAAAATGTGTATAACTGTAATTTCGACTGTATTACATTATACCATAATAATTGTTTCGAGTTTCGACACATAGCGTCTTCTCGGATGGAATTTCAGTTTTAAGGATTATAAATATTAAAATTATATTGTTAATATAATTACAGCTGTTTTGATATCAAGGGATTGGTATTCCATATTGTTTGTTATTTTCCGAAACTTGTATATATACAGGGTTAGGAGAAATTATCAGAACGGTCGATTATATCAAAAGTTACAGGAATTACCAAGAAATGTCTTATATAAAAATTGTAAGGCTTTTAAAAATCTACATATCTGTAATAAATTTGAATATACAGGTTCACCCACAAAGTTGTGGAAAATTAAATTTATGTTTTTAAATGTAAGACCTTCGTATAGCATTACTTATTTTGATCGCCCAGTTAGTTAATTTAGAACATTTTTTATTAACCATACGTTATTAATTCATTAGTTTCCGAGATATCATGATATTTTGATAAGTTCAAAACAAACTAAATTTCAATAAACAATTTAATAAGTTAACATGAAAAAAAAATCGGTATAACAAGTCATGAAAAAACAGCTCTATTTTTTTTGATAAATGTTGAAAATGGCCCTCATTTACTAGCTGACAATGATATAAATTTTCGCATCTTTGGGTATTTAAAACCATTTCCGTTGTTATTCTCCCACTTTCATTTAAAATTTTAATTCTTAATTCTTCTAAATTATTGCATTTGTTTCAATAAACATTGTTTTTCAGCTGACCCCAGTAAAAGAAATCTAAGGGCGAAAGATCGGGGGACCGTGATATCCAAAAATTCTCTAACTTGACGAGTAAAATGCGGAGGAGCTCCATCTTGCTGATACCAGGTCCAAGAAAAAAAAAGGTACTTATCTTAATGCCAGTTTTGCTGGGTTAATGTTAATGACATCCAACATTAACCGGAACACGTGTAGGGTACTTCAGTAAATTGTTACCTTGTCAATGTGCCATTGATTAGAACTGGTATTTTACTGAATTTGAACCAGAAATTAAAACCCCTAGCTGACCTCAAGAGCTTTATTTTCTGCTCTTATCTTCTATTTTATTTGTTCTTTAATTTAAGATGCTTTTTGATTTTTATTTACATGTGTTGGCCAGTAACTCAAGATTCAAAAGAGACCTCTTTATATTTTGCCAGCCCGTTTTATTTCCTTACTATGATTTTTTGTTGTACATAAAAATTCGTTGCTCTCATTGTTTGCTGTCATCTATTTATCGCCATACTCCCTTAAAATTAAAATATCAACTGCCATACACCTAATTTGTTGCTTGAGTAAATACGACTACGTTCGAATATTGCATTTTATCCGTTATTATAGGAAACGCCGATATCTGGGAAATTCATGAATTTAGGCATAACCAGGGTGAATGAAAAATGTTCCTAAATGAGTGGACGATCAAAATAGTTTAAAATAATTAATTAAATTAATTCTCCACAACTTTGTGGGCGAACATTTGTATTTATTACAAAGATGTAGATTTTTAAAAGCCTTACAACTTTTATATGACATTTTTTGATAACTCCTGTATCTTTTGAAATAGGACCGTTCTGGTAAATTCTCCTAATCCTGTATAATGTAATTACAAAAATAGTGAAATAAATCTATAAATTTCCTAAGAATGTTCGATAATTGTCTTTGTAAACTAATCTAAAAAAATAATTCTAAATTTTCTAGGAACTAATTTAGTCCTATGTAATAAAGAAAAGAGGAAACCTTCTCAGTTATTGATCTCAGTCAATAATAGGATTAAGGACATGGAAAACAAGTAAATATAATGTAAATTTTTAAATGACTGTAATACAATAATTATTGTTGTTTGAAAATGTTCATGATATGAAAGCTGTGCAATGTTCGCGAAGCTGTTATTTATTAAAATTTGACATTACTTATTTAAATGCGTTTTTAAAACAACAAAAAACGATACTATTTATATGTAATAGTTAGCACCTTGTAAAGATTACAATATGCGGTGTGGATATCGGGTTTAATTTTTTTATATGGTATACTAATTAACAAATCTAATAATTGCCGAAGTTATGATTAGGACGAGACATACATGCATGTTTTTGGTTGGTGCTTAATAGTCTTATGTTAATGTTTATAGATGTTGGCAACACTAAGTATAAAATAAGAAATATCGGGGATGTGAAAAGCTTGCGCGCCATCTATTGGTAATGTGCCGTAAATGCAAGAAATGACGTTTCACATCTCATTGGAAAAAGAAAATATTTCCGTTATTTTTTAGCATTAATAATTGCCTATATTGAAAAATATTTAAGGCCTGGTATAAGCTTTTGTATATTGTGGTTCAGAGTTAAGAGGATATCGGAGTGAAGTAAATTCGCACTAGATTTGTTTTAAATAAAAACCATTGGGCTCTTTAAAATAAAGTTAAAATAAAAAATTATCTAGATTTGTTATGAATAGTATTTCATTCATATAATCTTCATAAAAAAATGCTAAACTTTTCAGAATATTTTTCCTTGCCTCAAAATAAGATCTTGTTTTAGAGTTACTTCGAAATCCTCTTAAGTTTGTCCTATATATTTAAATTAGTTTATTTCCATTATATATTATATTACATCTCATGAGCTGCTATTAAGAGTTTGTACTTAGAGGTTTAAAAGCTCGTTATTAGCGTCAGTACAAGCTGGAAGCAATGTTTGCATTTTCAAAGATTAATAATAATATGTTAATTCAATAACATATTTTTGCACGTCAAATAAAATTTTTTGATATTCTTTTAAAACTAATACTTAATCATTTTCTTTTTAAAAAAATAATTTTTTTTTGAATATTCTGTAATGTCAATAATTTCCTTTATTAATCAGAAATAATTTAAAAAACTATTCTTAATGCATCAGCTATTAAAAATGTATCAAGAGTTAAGTATAGTGCTCATAAGAAAACGAGATACCTAGTTTTTTGGACAATATTTGAAAGTTCGTTACTCGAAAATTACTGAATCGAATTTAAAAATCTTTGCAAATTTTTGAAGAGTTGGGTCTTTGGCTCTTATATCAAGTTTTAGAAATACGCTATTTTGCACGCAGCATAAACTACAGGGTGTCAAAGAAAGAGATGTTTTGTTTCCAAAATTTCGTGTTATCTCAATTTATAAAACAGTCAAGTTAGATAATCGTAAAAACTCTAAATTTGTGGATATCTTGGCCAACTACGATTATTTTTTGAAAATTGTCATTATTTTGCAGTTTAGTCCCAAAAATTAGCAAACTACGAAAGATATTGATAAATTGGCTATGCAGTGTTTTAACACAAATCATGTGCTTTCCGTTTACGTATACAAGGTGATTCGGTTAAAACTGAAAATTTAAATTAAGGCGTATGTTTTACACAAAAGCCATTATTTTCCGTGAAAATAAGAATTAAGGTTAAAACCAAAGAAAATTATTTTTGTAAACATAAGATAGGACTTTTTTACCTTGTATCATTAAGAATAGGGTATTTTCTCCAAACGGTTTTTGATTTTTGATGATATATATATGCTGAAATAAGGAAATATCTTCGTTTGATGTTGCACAGATACCCATTACGACCGTGTTTTCGCCTTTTACAACCGTTCAAATTATACCTTCGAATATACAGGGTGGTCGAAAAAGTTGAACAGTAAAAAAATATAACTTATTTTAATCGAGTACCCTGTAGATCATTGCAGTTCTGACTTCTAAGGACAATCCTAAAAATATTTGTTGCAGCATAAGTTCTCTGTACTTAACTTCAACTGTTTCTGACTTTTGGAAATTGGCTTTTTTGGACACCAAGTGGCTGTAAAGTCTAATCGGCTTAATTTAGAACCAAATGATTTGCACTTTCCTATCTTAGTTTTCCAAAAGCTTTCTCACTGTACCAGCCGTACGAAACGAGTGGTACCAAAATAGCACGGCCACCATAATTATTGTTGTCATTTTTTTTTGTTGGGAAAACATTTTTCCAAGCAGCAGAATATGTTTCAAAAGACAAAATTAGTAATGAAGAAAATACGCAAAGTAGATTTATTTGCAATACCTACCAAGAGGAAATTGGAGAGACCAAAGGGATCCATTAAAAGTTTTAAAGGTTTGGGAATTTTTATTGAAACGTGTTAAATATAAAAAAATAAAAAATAAGAATGAAATGAACCAACAAATTTTATAATATCTATTTTTTATAAGTACTGGAAATAAATTCACTTTGCATACTTTCTTCATTAGTAATTTTATCTTATTAAACGTATTTTGCTGCTTGCAAAAAATGTTCATATCCAAAAACAATAATGACAACAATAATTATAATTGCTTCAATCGTCAGGTGATATCTGCGGTGCTAATTTAGTAAAGCTCGTTTCTCTACAGCAGCAAACTATTTCCTTCTAAATTAAGCCGTATAGATTTTACAACCATTTAGTGTCTAAAGAAGAAAATTTTCAAAAGTCGGAAACAGTTTAACTTAAGTACAGAGTACCTATGCTACAACAAACATTCTTAGAACTGCAATAATATAGAAGGTACTCCATTGAAGTAAGTGATATCGTTTTACAGTTCCACTTTTTTAACCTCCCTGTATATGTTTTTTTTTTATAAAATATGAAAACTCATTTGTATAATCAAACCGTATTCCATCTAATTTGAAAGCGATTCGGTTCGTAGATATTTTCTTATTTTACCATATTTTGAAAACTGACAGAGATATCATGAAAAATAAAAAAACCGTTTCGAGAAAACACCTTGTGCTTAATGATCCATAGTAAAAAGTTTCCATCTTATGTTTATAAGGATACTTTTTTTTGGTTTAAACATTTATTTTAGATTTCACAAAAAAAATTGCTTTTGTTTAAAACATATGCCTTAATTTAAATTTTACGAATTATAATTTAACGAATTACCTTGTATACGTAAACTGAAAGCACAAGATCTGCCTTAAAAGGCTGTAAAGCCAGCTTAGCAATATCTTTCGTAGTTTGTTAATTTTTGGGACTAAACTGCAAAATAATGACAATATAATCGTAGTTGGCCAAGATATGCATAAAATTTCGAAAAGGTCCCGAGGAAATGTCTAACTGTTAATAGGGAGGATTATTACGACTATCTAACCTAATTCTCCTAAAAATGGGGCTAACATGAAATTTTGGAAAAAACATCTCTGTTTTTGACACCCTGTAGTACATGCGATTTGAAAAATAACGTATTCCCAAAATTAAAACTAAGAGTCAAAGAATCAACTCTTCAGAATTTTCAAAGTTTTTCAAATTCGATGCCGTAATTTTCGAATACCGCGTTTTCAAATGTTGCCCAAAAACTAAGTGTTTCGTTTTTACTCTAAGGTTAAAAAAGTGTAGTTTGGGCATAAACGTGTTAATGAGAGCATGTGTGATGTGAAATGAAATTCATTTATGTAGTTTAATAAATCTTGTAGTAGGAGATATACCAAGGTTAAAACAGTTTGACAAACAAATGAAAACGGGAGAAAATATACACTAAAATAAAGGGCAATTAACGGCATTATGTAACATAATATAACTTTATTATGTAAGTACGAGGAAGATGCTGGTTCTTTATTCATTTTTTGATATCAAGTCACTTATAATTCTCACTTAACTATTTTAAAGTTTTCGTTTAACAAAAATAAAGAAATAAACAATTTAAATATTTTCATAGAGGCATAAAATATTGACGTTTTGAAAATATTCAAATATTGTATATGTATGATCTCGCATTTGTACAGTACCTTTTATACGAGTTATCTCAAGAAAATGAAACAACAAACACAATGTTAAAAACATTCTTTACTAACTTTCATATTCTTTGTTCATTTGGTAGAAGGATGAAATTCTTTCAAATATCTATTTTCATTGCTTTACCAATAATATATTTTGTAAAAAAAAGCATCACCGAATTTTACAAGTTAAATAAAAATTTAAAGATGTGTATCTCCCTCGTACTCTCATAAACAATGACATAACATAATACAGATTTAGCGTATAATAGGAACAGTGTATCGGATTTCTTTTACTACTTTGAACATGTTGTTGATACTGGCAATAACAAAACAAAAAACGTGTGTAACATGTGTGATGACATCATAAATGTTTTAAGACCCTTTAGATGTGAAACATCTAAGCTAATTACACCTTATATGGTCAAATAAAATCTAAATTCTAGGTTTAAAGTGTTTTAGTAGAGAACATGCTCAAAGTAAGAACGAAGGGTGCTAGTTTTCAATATTGCTTTAACTATTGCAGGATATATGTATTTAAAATAATAACAGACGATTCCTTAATGGTGCGTGATTTTGGAAAGAACTTACATTGTTGTACTAAGCTTGTCTTTATTTCAACACAACGTTTTGACTTATATGTATCTTTAGACGGAATCAAGAGCAGAACAGTTTTAACTTGGAAAAGGCACATATTAGTCCACATAAAAAATAAGAGCCAGTTCAGAAAAGTAGTCATATATTAGTACAGACTATTTATACACTGAAACTTAATACACTCAAAGTTTGACAGCTTGGAGCTATTTTTATTGTTAACCAATCAAGATATATAGATATTTTTATTTGCACAACAATTCTTGAACTAAAAACAAATACCTGGCGGTTTTATATTCGTCGGTGTCCTGTTAATATATACAGGGTCCTGCAGCTCACCTCCCGTCTTTTATTATACCTTAACCATTTATTTTAGAAAAAATATTTAAAAGCCACTATATGCTGTTGATTAGAGAGCACATTTTAAAAATATTCTTGATTATACAGGGTGTTACAAAAAATAGTGGCGCATAAGAGTTGTATTTTTTTAAATGAAACACCCTATATTTTTTTACATTTTTGAAACACTCTTTACCTAGTCTACAGACTCCTAGAATAGTATCTCTCTTTTTTTAATAGTTTCGGAGAAAAAAGGTAAAATCGAAGAAAAAAAAATTATAGTCTACATTTAAAATATTTATAAAAATTAGATAAAACATCTTAAAAGCTAAGGTAACCTAGTAGCTTACTGCAAAAGGTTTATAGTTATTC
This sequence comes from Kuschelorhynchus macadamiae, assembly GCA_030620095.1. NCBI lineage: Eukaryota > Metazoa > Arthropoda > Insecta > Coleoptera > Curculionidae > Kuschelorhynchus > Kuschelorhynchus macadamiae. The sequence goes on along the minus strand of JAUTXW010002195.1, from coordinate 3,688,317 downwards.
TGCTATGAGTATTATAAGTCTTACTTATACAGGGTGACCCAAATTCCATGTCAAACGTTGCAAAATAAAAAATAATTTTTCTCCATTTTTTCAATATATTTTCTGGAACACAACATTTTTCATATATATTTTTTTTTTTGAAATATTCTGTCCGGAATACACATATATAACAGATCAACATTTTTCATTATTACACTTATCTCAAAATTCCTGAAGGTTTTTGAAATATTCTTAAAAAACTAATGTTGTACTTTGTTTTTCAGTACGGTAATTGAATAACCTCACTAGTAATGTTCATAAGTAAGCACCTTCGCGATTTTGAATAATAAATAGGTCAGCGTAGTTATAGCTATGGGAAAAAACCTAAAATCCCAACATTTTTTGTAATTACGTTTACCGCATAAAATTTGAATTACTGCCAAAAGTTAAGCCGTAAAGACGTTTTACATGCTGCAGGTCTTCCTACAAGTTGCAAGAGACTTGCACAAAGGCATACGCTGACACTTGCAATTGAAATACAACTGCCGCTTTACAGTCTGCAAGACAAATTGCGCGCAATATCTTGCAGGTGCAACCCCTTGCTGCAAGAAACTTGCAGCATGTAAAACGGCCTTAACCTTTATTTAATATTATTGACAAGTGTTGCCCAAATTATTAACTAGAATTTAAGTAGGCCATGAAAAACAAATTGTCTAGAAACTGTCAAACAACTAAAACATATCGGCAATTTACTTATTCGTTTTTTAAGTTTTACAAATTGAAATAATTATCGGATTTTTCATATAGTGGTCTTTACCTTCTACGTAGTTCATTTTTCGTTTGTTTGCGTCACTGTTTAGAAGTTTTATTTGAACGTTCTATCGTCATGGAGTACACCCGCGAAGAACTGGTTGATATGGTTTTTGTGTTAGGAGAATCGCATAGAAATGCCTTTTTGGCCAGTAGGATTTATGCGCAAAATTATCCAGAACGAAGGCACCCAGACAGAAGGAGCATGACGAACTTATTAGAGAGATTTATGGCAACGGGAAATGTAAATTATACAAGACCAGTTAGAAATAGGCCCGTTCGAACGGAAGAAAATGAATTAGCTGTGCTATTAGCTGTCACGGAAAATCCTTCTGTTAGCCAAAAAGCAGTCGGGAATGCCGTAGGAGTAAGCGAAAGAACTGTTCAGCGAATTTTAAAGAGCCATAAATTTCATGCATATCATATTCAGTTGCATCAAGAACTCCTTCCAGCAGATTTTGAGAAACGTGTTGACTTTTGTAATTGGGCACAAGCTAAAATTAGGTTTAGCTTTGATTTTTTTGATAATGTTTTATTCTCTGATGAGGCCACATTTCTTAAGAATGGATTTGTAAATCGTCATAACTACCATTACTACGCCGACCATAATCCAAGAATTTTTAGGCAGCTTGATCTACAACACAGATGGTCAGTTAATGTGTGGGGGGGAGTTATTGGTGAACATGTTATTGGTCCCCATTTTTTTAATGGACATTTAACTGGAGCCATGTATCTCGACTTCCTAGAAAATCACTTGCCAAATTTGTGCGAAAATTTGCCGGTTAATCTGAGAAATACAATGTGGTTGCAACAAGATGGTGCTCCAGCACATTTTTCGTTGCCAGTTAGGGATCATTTAAATAATAATTTTCCAGATCGATGGATTGGAAGACAGGGAGCAAGTGCGTGGCCGCCCCGGTCGCCTGATCTAACGAAATTAGATTTTTTTTCTATGGGGCTACGTTAAGGAAATTGTTTACAACAAACCTCCAACAACTCCCGAAAATATGCAGCAACGGATTAGAACCGCATTTCAAAGTATTACGCCCGAAGTATTAAGAATAATAGGAAGATCTTTTCATACCCGTCTTCGTTTATGCCTCGAAGAGAATGGAAGACATATCGAACATATGTTCTAAGTAAAAATTAATTTTAGCAATAATTAGATATTTGTTAATTATGTTAAATAAAGCTGTTACACCTTAAGTCGAGCCTTAACTCTTGGCAGTAATTTAAATTTTATGCAGCAAACGTAATTAGAAAAAATGTTAGGATTTTAGGTTTTTCCCCATAGCTAGAACTACGCTGACCTATCTAATATTTAAAATCGCGAAGGTATGAACATTACTAGTGAGGTTATTCAATTATCGTACTGAAAAACAAAGTACAACATTAGTTTTTTAAGAATATTTCAAAAACCTTCAGGAATTTTGAGATAAGTAATAATAATAAATGTTGATCTGTTAATTCTGTATCGGACAGAAAAAAAATATATATAGGGTGTTCCATTTTTCCACATTACTAGTGAGTTTATTCAATTATCGTACTGAAAAACAAAGTACAACATTAGTTTTTTAAGAATATTTCAAAAACCTTCAGGAATTTTGAGATAAGTGTAATAATAAAAAATGTTGATCTGTTAATTCTGTACCTGACAGAAAAAAAATATATAGGGTGTTCCATTTGAAAAAATGGAGAAAAATAATTTTTTATTTTGCAACGTTTGACATGGAATTTGGGTCACCCTGTATAAGTAAGACTTATAATACTCGTAGCAGAATAACTATAAACTTTTTGCAGTAAGCTACTAGGTTACCTTAGCTTTTAAGATGTTTTATCTAATTTTTATAAATATTTTAAATGTAGACTATAATTTTTTTTTTCTTCGATTTTACCTTTTTTCTCCGAAACTATTAAAAAAAGAGAGATAATATTCTAGGAGTCTGTAGACTAGGCAAAGAGTGTTCCAAAAATGTAAAAAAATATAGGGTGTTCCATTTTAAAAAATTCAACTTTTATGCGCCACTATTTTTTGTAACACCCTGTATAATCAAGAATATTTTTAAAATGTGCTCTCTAATCAACAGCATATAGTGGCTTTTAAATATTTTTTCTAAAATAAATGGTTTAGGTATAATAAAAGACGGGAGGTGAGCTGCAGGACCCTGTATACAGGATAAAACGTGAAGTTGAAGTGTTTTTCTTCAAAGCTTGACAAGCTACATAGAAGTGATTTTCCAGAGTCATTGAAAAACAGAGTGACACACGCAGAAGTTCCATCCCCTTACTTCCTTTATTTTTTAGATGTTCCTATAAACATTTCTTCATTTGAAAGCTTAGCTTAAATACTTTCTAAAGTTGTTGCCACATATTTAATCTAATATGGTTATAAAATTTTTTTTTTTCAAAAAGCTTCCAAAAACTGCATTTTTAGGCTACTTCTTAAATAGAATGGTACTTCTTTCATTTGATATCTGTAATAACAGGTTTTCTTTTTCTACCAGTGTTAAAAAATTTTTTTCAAAAAACATTATTATAACCGAGATAATTTACATTGAAAATTTTACGCCCCTTCATAGTAAGCATAAGCAGATACCATTCACTGGCCGACAAGACTTTTCTAACACAGGCCAGCTCATTATTTTTACAATGGAAATACTCTCCCAAAAATAAAAAAAATATTCGGAAAGCCCTAATATGTACCATTTTTTAATAGCCTAATTAGAACCTTTTATATTGGCAGGTAAACAATTTTAATGTGGGGCGGCTAAAATGGATCCATTTCACAACGGAAAAATTACCTAGACTGGGTTTTTTACAACATTAGACATAAAATAAACGTTAAACATCACTCTTCTGTTGACTTTCGAATTGAGTGGTTCTCTGTGTATCGATAAGCAAGTACATGTGAACACGAGAATGTCGAGTCAAACGCGCCGAAGTTGCAAAATTTCTCCTGACAGTTTTTGTTATATTTGTGGAGAATTTCTGGTGAAATCATAAGCCAGGCCATTTTCCGAGAATGTAAAAAAGGCCTACTTTAAATATTTTGGTGTGTTAATTGGGGATCAAGATAAGCGGTGGGCTCCCCATGTGTGCTGTGTTAGTTGTAGTGCATTATTGGTGCAGTGGATGAATGGAAAGAGAAAAATTATGCCTTTTGCAGTTTCAATGGTATGGCGAGAACCCACCAATCATTCTGACGATTTTTTTTTGCCTGGCAAAGACTGAAGGTTATTGCAAAAGGGAAAGCACAATATAGAATATCCATATTTGCAATCTGCCGACCTGTTCCTCATACCTTTAAATTGACCTGTTCCTCATAATGGAAATTTGCCAGTGCCGATTGCGCCTTTAAATTGGCAAGCTATTGATTTGATTGTTCAAAGAGATAACACATTCTTTAGTACGCTGAAGAACAGCAACAGGTATCCAAGCAACAGTCAGGACTTCTGGGCCAAAGAAACAAAAATTACGAATCTCAGAAAAAGAAATGCTATGTTTTCTGAATTCTACAGTATGGAAAATTCGTTGTGCGCGTGTATTAACATAGACAGTTTAATGCAGGAACTTATTGAACATTCTCCCCGTAAGTGGCGCTTATTCATAGACTCATCTAAATATAGCTTAAAAGCTGCTGCTTTGTTATCGCATAATGGAAATTTAAAACCCTTTGTACCAGTTGCCCATTCAGTTGCAATGAAAGAAAATTGTGAAAATATGCGCACGATTTTGGATAAAATAAACTACAATAGGTATAAATGGCAGATATGTGGCGACTTAAAAGTTATAGCCATTTTAGTGGGACTTCAGGGGCGATTTACAAAATATTGCTGTTTTCTTTGTTTATGTGACAGTTGTGCAATAAATCAGCATCATGTAACAAAAATTTGGCCAGAAAGAAGCGAATTTCAACCGGGATCTCAAATGTTAAATGTATACCTCTTGTTGATCCCAAAAAATGTCCTTTTGCCTCCTCTTCACATTAAATTTGGGCTATTAACTTTGTGAAGGCTTTGAATAAACATGGTGATGGATTTAAATACCTAAGACAAATCTTTCCCCAGTTAAGTGATGCCAAATTAAAAGAAGGCATTTTTATTGGGCCACAAATCAGAAAATTGCTGGACGATGTTAATTTTACGGAAAAGCTTATCAGGCAGGAACTCAGAACATGGAATTCATTTGTTAATGTAGTAAGAGGATTTTTAGGCAGCAATATGGATGAAAATTATGAACAATTAGTTAATGAACTCTTAGATGAAGAAATTCACTTCTTCCATTCCCATCTGTCATTTTTTCCTAAAAATTTGGAAGCTGTTAGTGACGAGCAGGGTGAAAGGTTTCATCACTAAGATATGAGAACAATGGAAATTGGGTACCAAGAACGATGGGATCTAGCCATGATGGGTGACTACTGTTGGTTTTTGAAGAGAAAGATCCACCTCATAAACGGAAAAAATAAAGTTTAATTAGTGTTTTAAATTAATATTTTTCTCGTTTGCTTTTCTCTTAGATGTATGATATCTTTAATAGGCGAAAACTGTAAACATAGTCAATAAACAGGGTTAAAAATTTTCTGAAATAATTTTTTCTATAGATATTAAGTATCGTAACATTCGATATGGTTCTACAACTCTAACAAGAAAACTCTACGTGCTACAACTTTCTATTTGTCATTTTCGTATTTAGATATGTCCATTCTATTAGTTTATGCTATTCTGGTTTGTGTTACAACAAAAAATGTTTTTTTTTCCGCTAATGAATTAGTTTTGTTGCCATGGCTTTACGTTTTTCTTTCTATTTAATAAGATGTAGCTGGTTGCGGTTTTCGCGACAGTGTGCTACTTTTTTGTGAAATTATAGATGGCACCAGCAGAATTTTCATAGCCCTTTTGGTTTTTGAGATACCGGGCATTTTGACAATATTTTCAGGCACCCTTCATACCCCAAAAAGTAAAAACTGTTCCTTATATGACCTCTCCGTGGAATTCAGTGCCGCTGAATATGTATACGGGGTCAGGTCAAAAAGTTATTGGACCCTACTTTAATTTTAAAATTGAACACCCTGTATATTATTCTTTATATAAATTAAGAATAATCTGGGATTTTCTAAAATTTTCTTTTGTGTTCAATTAGTAGGTAGTAGGCTATGGCTAGTTTGTTTGGAACAATAAGCAACATATTAAAAACTTTGCGGTTTTGACAGTTTTTGATTATTAGTGAAATCGTTTTGTTGTTTTGGTCTTTCTATTTAACTATATACTATATTTATTTTTTTTTACAATAATGGCGGTCTACGAAAATTCTGAAAAGTTTGATATGTTGGTTTGATTCATACAATTTAATGAAAATCCCCAAGAAGCTTCGGAATTATATTTACCAAAGTCACGTATTTCGAGTGCTATGGTTAGGATAATATCTTAGGAGTCCTTTTTGTTCATATCAGATATCCAGAGAGAAGGCAACGTTTCCGATACATATTTGTCCGTCTTAAATCAAATTTAGTAGAGCACGGATCATTTATTTAACCCCACATACACCAAACAAGCAGGGCCGCATTACCCATTAGGCCCATGAGGCCCGGGCCTCACTGCAACAAAAATCGTTTATATAATTTTCCTTATTGCATTTTATCAGTAAATTAGGTAATTTTTATATATTATTATATTGAAAGAGGGGATAAGTTTCTGCTATATAGAAGAGAGGACTAGGGCCCTAACAGTTGTAGATGCTGTACTGCAAACAAGATAGAGAGAGAAAAGGAATAAACGTATTGGGTTTGTATAATTGATGCTTTTATCTTCGTGCCAGCAAATAGAGAAAGAACTGGTGTATCCAAGTATGATGCTCAAAGAATGTTGCAAAAATATGCCGAGCGCCGAATTTTGTTCTGCCAATGGTATTTACAACAAATCCATACTGATGAATCTTTTGGCAGACTCGTTATCTAGTCCGATGAATCTTATTTTTCAAGTGCGGGAATTTTTAATCGCCATAATACAAGAAACTGGTCCGCAGAAAATCATCATTTGATTTTTGAGAGGGCACAACAAGGATACTTTGGGGTTGGGGTCTTGTGTTTCGTTTTTTGGAAGACGCATAGTCTCTAGAATTTTTGAAGAAGGTTTCACAGCCTATCGGTACCTAGAAATCTTTGAGGAAGTTATTTCACAACTATGTTCCATTGGCCATTTATAATGCCGTTTAAGATGGTGTCCCAAGCCACAACTGTGCCCTTTTAGGGGAATTTTTAGACGATGGATGGTACCCACGGACCTGTAAGATGACCCCTTCGATCTCCGGATCTTTCGATTTTAGATTTTTTTCTTATCGAGTTTTATGCAAAATAAAATATTTAAAACACGATATCAGCCTGTAGCCGAGCTTCCTGCAGTAATCCATATAATATTCCGAAGTTTTAAGGCTATTAGAAGATATGACAATTTTGCATATGTGAAAATGGCTGTCATTTTAAAAACTCCTTGCTTTTTCAAAATTTTGTTTCTCTTTTGTTTTTCGAAACTTAAGTTTTAAGTAAGATAGGTAATTATTGTTTTGTTTTGAACAAAATTCAATAATTTTATCATAATTAAGATAAAATTCTTTAATAAACAACTAGTTCAAAAAATGATCACAAATGTCTTCTCTTCTTTCCAGACAAATAGACACCTTTTAAGAATTCTAGATGAGTAGAATTTCTAACACTTGTATGTCATTATTTTCAAATAATGCTCATTTGTTCATTGAAAATCCTGGGTATAGATCAAATTTTCAACAAAATTCAATTTAGGTTTACTTCACTATTTATCCGCAAAATAACCGTATTGCAAAATCTCGTAATTTGTAAAAAAAATATTTTTTTTTCAGCCTGTAACTTGCAATAGTCACAAAACACAACAATGGATCAAGAAGCAATGTATACACCTCAGCCTACAAAAGTGGATATATCTAATCATGTAACTTGTCAAAACATATAGTTTCATGTTTTACTCTGTATATGTTAACGGGACACTGATTGAATATACCACGTTAGGTGAATTTTTTGGTTCTAGAATCATTGTCCAACGTAAAAATAGCACAGGCTAACAAAATGAAAACCAAAATTTGGTGCCGGAAATCTAACATCTGATTTTTGATGTTTTTAATGTGCTGATTCCAAAAATGCCACTAGACTTTCTATCAGCTCTAGTTTTTGAGATACAGGTTACAGGTTAATTGATATTTTTTTCTGATAAAGGACAACAAATAAAGAAATAAATAGGTACTTAATCGTCAAAATAGAAATTTCCCAGAATCTAATTAACCAAATGGATACCTGGAATTGTCCCTGACCCAATGTTCCTATACTAGGAACTACTCAATACACTGCTCTTAATTACTTTTATACCTGTAATTGCCTATGACCCGATCCTTCTATACTGCTTGGCTGTACTGGATTTAGTATATTACTGAGTTTTCCCAAGTAAAGTTGTGCTATCATTTTGTGTAAATTTTGGTCGTTTTGTAGTATCAAGACACTAAACTGGAACAATGGCATCCACAAGTAGACGTACCTATGTAAATCAACCCGACGTTTTTTGTTATGTGGGTGGTGAATACACTTTGAAAGAGAGCAGAAAAACGATTTCTGACTTTGTGAAAAGAGCGTATCTTGCCTATTTTGGCGTTCATTTAGGAGATCAAGATAAATCTTGGGCCCCACATTTCATATGTAAAACATGTGTTGAACATTTGCGACAGTGGACAACTGGAAAGAGGAAGTGCCTAAAGTTTGGTGTACCAATGGTTTGGAGAGAACCGCGAAACCATCATGACGACTGCTATTTTTGTCTCGTTAATATTAAAGGCATAAATAGAAACAATAGACACAAATGGACATATCCTGATCTAGATTCTGCAAGAAGGCCTGTAGCGCATTCGGAAGAAATACCCGTTCCATCATTCAGCACTCTACCCGAACTGACAGAAGATGATACAGAAATCTCAACGTCTGACGAAGTTCAAAGAATTCAATCAGAAAACGACAGCGAATTTGAAGCAGATTTAGCAACTCCGCAGTGTTTCAGTCAAGAAGAACTAAACGATCTTATAAGAGACCTGAATTTCTCAAAGGAATCCGCTGAATTACTTGCATCCAGATTAAAAGAAAAAAATCTACTTTGTCCAGGTACTAATATTACATTTTATCGTAAAAGAGATAACCTGCTGCCTTTTTTCGCTCAGGAAAATGACTTGGTATTCTGTAACAATATAAAAGGGCTCTTAGAAAAAATAGGTTTGCCTGAATACACTCCAGATGATTGGCGCTTTTTTATTGACAGTTCAAAACGTAGTTTAAAATGTGTTCTTTTACATAACGGTAACAAATATGGCTCAATTCCTATTGGTCATTCTACTACCATGAAGGAAGAATATGAAACAATTGCAGTTTTGAGAAAAATTAAATACGAAGAACATCAATGGGCAATGTGTGTCGATTTAAAAATGGTCAACTTCTTCCTTGGACAGCAGAGTAGTTATACAAAATATCCTTGTTTTTTTCTGCCTTTGGGACAGCAGAGCTAAAAATGAGGACTGGGTTAACATAAATTGGCCTTCAAGAGATGTCATGATTCAAGGAAAACAAAACGTGATCAACGAACCTTTGGTTTCAAGAGAAAAAATCTTACTTCCGCCCTTGCATATCAAGCTAGGCCTAATGAAGCAATTTGTGAAGGCTTTAAATCGTCATGGAAATTGTTTTGGGTATTTGTCACGTAAATTTTCTGGCATTAGCACGGAAAATGGTATATTTGATGGTCCTCAAATAAGGCAACTTGTTAAAGATCCACAATTCACCACATCAATGAACTATGAAGTGACTAATGTAATTATGTAAATTAAGTTTTTGCAATAAATACTTAAATCCATGTGTCTTTGTTTTTTTAACTGGCAATAGTAATATTATATATTATAACAGTTATAACGTAAAATATATACACAATTTTTTTTAAGCTAGATCTGATAGACAAAATCTGAGAACTTTTTTACATTCTGCATCCAAAAATTACCCAGGAACAGTTAAAAAATCGCAGGTACCAAAATGTGTGTTGGCCTGTGTAATGACATCTAAACATGATTTGTTAACCAAAAATTATATCAAATTTTGCGTGGAACAAATGCCCCCACCCCTCCAGAGATAATAATCCAAACACACATGTCTGACAGCAAGGATTTTTATAAGAAATTACACGTTGTTACTAGTTTTTTTGTAGCCAAACGTCGGCCCACCCGTGAAGGCATTTTAAATACGCCACTGAACGGCGTTCATTATATGTTATATTGTTGTATATTTTTTAAACCACAACTTTTCATAGTTTATTATGAATTTTAAAAACAAGAAAAATTTGAATAAAATTCAAATTTTCAAAAAGCAACACGACCAGCATTTCATGATTGAATTTTTTAAAAATTTTTACCAAGTGTTATAGTTTGTTATTTGTTATATTTTTTTATCTTGAATAAAAAAAATGGGTTTAAGCAATCTTGGCGGTTAATAATTATATAGACTTTTTAGTGCAAATTATGTGCCCTGGAATAAAGAATTTTATTCAACACTATTTAAACAGATGACGGTCTTTTGAACATCTGAAAATAAAAGGCGCATATTCAAAACTAGAACCCTTAATAAGAATGGATGCAAAATTAGGTTACATTTTAAATCAGATGGGGATATCTAACGAGTAAGGTCCATTTTCAAGCACTAAAGGTGCCTAAATTAACAAAAAAACACTTACTTGGGTCGCATACATCCTGCTGGTATCTGAACTTATCCGTTTTCCTGCTTTTACATCTTTAATCCTTTTTATGGCCAGCATGATTTTCTTTTGGTGGCCCAATTTAACTATTCCAAATTCTTCCAGGTCTTCCCATGTGAGCTGAGTAACGTCATCTATCGTTTGATAACCCTGCTCTACGAATGCCGGAAGGTATTCATCAAGCCGTAGAATGTTAAGCCATTCTTCTAGTGACCCCTATTATGAGAAAAAGCTAATGTTTATGAATAATACTTTTTATATGCTAAATTAATTTAGGCACAAGTATTTTTTCTATGTTATCAATATCAGTGCTTCTAAGATTTTTTTGTATTCCAACATAATTATCTTTTATCAGGATATGGCAAATTTTATTATTGTGTATCGTTTAGTTAGAAAATATATAATTACATTATTTTCAACTATTTCTTAAGGAATTTCATAATTATATTTTTGATGCCTGCCGAGAATAAAGTATATAATTATTAAATTAAGTTACACATCTCAGCTTTTGCTGTACTGATACCTACTTATTAATCAATGCATTCTGTCACAACATGACGATGCTGATGCTATTGTGAAAGTCAAATTATAAATATATAATTTTTTCAGTCATTCCAAAAATATGGGAATGGTGATAATGGGGGAACAGGGTTTAGACCATTATTAACCTTGTTATTATTATTATTATTATGATACTCACCGGAACAAATTCTGGAAGGTTATCCGGCAAATTAAGCTGCGCTATTTCCGCTTTTAGTTTTTTCCGGTGATTCGGTTTTTTAATTCCTATGGCGGTCAAATCTTCCGGTGTCATCCTCCCAATCGTGGGCAAATCATATCCGGCTGAGACAAATAAAGGAAAATATTCTTCGAATTGTAAATCCACCAACCAGGAATGAATGATTTCTTGGTCCTAAAAAGATACACACATTAACAAAGATTATTGGCAGTGATATTGGAATTGGTTGATTTTAATACAAATATACAAATACACTGCTATTTTTTTAAGGGTACGGAGATAGACATAAAACAATCAAGTTTCTAAAGAAAAATAAGTTCTCCTAATAAATAGTTTCATGCAACATCCAACGAATCATTTATCTCCAAGATTAGAATAAAAGTTGATCGTGCTGCTAATTTAATTGAAAATAATACTGCAATTTGGCAAATAGCGAAAAACTGTAATGTTAGCCCATCGGTCATCCGGCGTTTATGAAATCAGTAAAATGACATAGGTCTACGAAACACGCATGGGAGAAGGTCACAAGTGGAAGAAATCTTCAAAGTTTCCGACCAGATAATGAAAAATCGATTAAGAAAAGCCTGAGACCTAGAAAAGATCACAAAATATACAGATCCAATTTTGCTCGTACACATTTCAATTGGAAACTAGTACATTTACAGACGACCAGGTGAACGCTATTCTGCTGCTACATTATGATAAGTCTAAAGATTTGGTGGCGACCCGTACAGTTTTAGGTTTTGCATCTCTTTGTTGGGTTCTGTAGATAAACATTAATGCGACGGGGCTTTTAAGAATAGTTAACACTTATGTGGCGTTAGGAATACTAAAATACTTATAGAACTTTACAAATATTAAATACTTATAGAATATTGAGAATAACACAAATGAGTATGGAGTTTTTAGCGATTTTTTTTACCTGTTTAAACAGTTTATTCCCAATTAACTTACAGTAAGTTCATTACAGGGACACTAACTAACTAGTTAAATAAAACTTTATAAAATAGTTAAAGAAAACTACTATCTAATCTAAATCCTAGATTAAAAATATATAATTAACTATAGAAGTCTATACAATTTTAAATATAATTATTTACTATATTTCCAACATTTTTTTCTTTATTACTTTTCTAAATGTAATCACATTTTTGATATCTTTTAATTATTTTTGGAATTCCATTGTAAAAATGTTTTCCGTTATAAACTAAAGATCTTTTGCCAAAATTACTTTTAACTTTTATCGTTTCAATTTGATTATGTTGTCTAGTTTGATGGTAATATAATGAATAAATGTTTTTAAAATTACTGAATGTTTATCTTTTAAAATGATCGAATGAATTAATTTCTAAATTTAAAAGGCCTCTTGGTTTATACAAATGTAATGTTTTAAAAGGTCTTAGACTTGTTATACAACAATGAATAACAATGAAATTTTGAATAAATCAGTGAAAAATAAATATATTTTAAATATTTTAGAGCCACAAAATTCCTAATTTTGAATAAAATTCCAATAATAGGAATGCTTTCCCTTATTTTATTAATGTGAACCTAACAACTTAAATTTTCATCAAAATGTAAACCTAAAAATTTTATTGACTTTACACATTTTATTCCTTTTCCATTAAAATTAATATTTGGACAAACATATTTTGTCGATAGGCTTTTATTAATAAACATAAAATTTGATTTTTCAAAATTTCATGTTTGTAAGCTGCTAACCAAGAACATAGTAAAGATAAATGAAATTTTATATCACTATAAACTGTGGAAATGTTTTAGGCAAAATAAATAATAGTTGTGTCATCTGCGAATAATTCAATGCTACCTTTCAGTTTCAAATTTGAAACAGAATTTATATATATTAGAAAAAATTTATTAAGTTAAAGTTATTATTTTTTCTGGACTTTTAAAGTTCTCAATTTTATCAAACTGTATTCGATTATTTAAATAGCTTTGAAACCAACAATACATTTGACCTCTTATACCGAACATTAAAATAAAATATTATGATTTACTGTATCAAAAGCCTTTTTAAGATCTACTGACAGTAAGCAACACTTTTGATCATTATCAACATGTCCGCTACTGCAATTTCAGTATTCTAAATATTTTCTAAAGCTATATTGTCCGCGGAAAAATAATTTTTTAGCATCTAAAAAATTGAATAATCATTTGCGAACAAGTTGTTCTAAAATTTTTGAAAAAACTGATAAAACTTAGACAGGGCGTTAGTTATTACAATTATTTGAATCACCACTTTTAAATATCGGTGTAACTTTTGCAATTTTTAATTTTTCAGGGAAAATACTTGTTTTAAACGAAATTTTAGCTAAATCTATAAACATTGGAATTATATCACTTCTAACAATTTTGATTATTTTAATTGCTATATTATCAAAACTTTAGGTAACTAAATTTGGGTAGGATATAGGATAGGTACTAATCATTTGAGTTGGGGTCGCACCAGGAGCTAACGCCGCATGATTAGAGGTTAATTGAGACCCAAGTCAAGTCTGCAGCTAATGGGAATCGCGTTGCTATTTATAATTGAAATAATGCATAATGACAGCAGTTTTTCTCAAGTTCGCTGTTAATTAGTTTACATTATGTTGAAACAATTAATTAACTTAATAGGCAAAATCTGTTCGGATAATAAATTAGACTAAGCATTAGATGACAAGATCCTAAGAAAAAATGAATGATTGAATTTGCCTTTTGTTTTTCTTAAGAGGAAATGTGCGTTATTTATAAATTGATTGCCTCATTTCTATATCGTTACCACTTAAAAAGTTATGGAGGCTCAAAAAAAGTGTTTCCCTAATTTTTTTGAGCAGTGCATCTGATTTTTTTTTTGGGAAGAGTTTTTTTACTTTTAATTTTTCGCAATGGTTTTTTTAAAATTTGTATAGTTACTCACGGGGACTCCTTGATGTATCATCCGCTCGATCCGTCCTTGGTCCGAGCCAATTGAGCAAGAACTCAGTGAACATCTTGGACTGTTGGAAGATCCTATTGTACTTCTTCCAGCAGTACTAAGGGGATGATATGAAGCTCTGCCGCTGTCTAGAGAGGCGGTACTGTGCCTGGAACCTGAACCTGCGCTTCCGCTTGATGAGCCTGGGCTGTCCCTTCCAGGAGACTAAAAAATGTTTAAGCATTTGTTTAATACAGATTTGTTTCTATTTAATACCTAATATGTATATATGTCGTAGACGTACTGGAAAATCAGTTTTTTTTTATAACACACCTAGAATTTTTCTGAACGACTGGACGAACTGAAAAATCATTTTCAGTTCGTCCATTCAGCAGGAATTAAAAGTTCACAATATTAATGATGAAATTCCAGCGACTCAGGAAAAAGACCAAGCTTCCCCTCAGGTTAAAAACTGTGACTGATAAAATAGTTCTATTAGAAACACAGAGTTTTTAAAATTCAAATAATATGCCGAAAATATTAAAAGATTGATTTTGAAATACGCCTACATACAAATTTTCCATTTGTTGAACGCCTAACCTAACCTACAGCATGTGACTGACGATAAATTCTATACCTTTATGTTTTATTCAAACATTATTAAATTTATGCATGGCTAAAGTAAGATTGATATTTGCCAGAAAGTATTTTCGTATTCCATGTTTATAGACAAACAAATTCAAAATTCATAGCCTGTTGGTTTACATTCGTTTGAGGCAAATCCTAAGTAAATCTATTTCGAAAAAAAAACATTTTAATTTACATTAATTATTAAGAAAGTATCTCATAAATACTAACAACAATTATTGTAATATATATTTTTTAATACGAAGAAATTAATGCGGTTTAATAATTCATCTTAAAGTTTGATTTTTTTAGATATTGCCGTTTATTTGCCCTATTAATTATTGCTATGCAGTATGTCCGCAGATAGAAGTGGTAATAGGAGAAGTTCAAAAATACTACTCAAGTATTTGATTTTCGAGAGAAATCTAACCTTTTTTTTTTAATGTAGAATTAATCATGAAAAAAGTATGTTAAATCCAAAACATATGAGTTAAATATTCAGAAAAATTAAATAACTGGTGTTATAAACGAACTACAGACTTACATCACATTACAAATTAGAGAAATCAAGATGAGTTACCTGAGTCAGGTCAATTCCTTGATCTTCTTGTAAACTAAGCTGGTGATGGTAGTACACTGCAGCTTTATGTGTGAGTACTGCTCCAGGAGGCGGTTGTCCTGGAAATGTGAATGTTGGAGCTGGAAATATGGGGCCTGGCGATTTTCCTGTACTTCCGCTGACCGTACTCCCGTAATCCGAATGATCATCTGAAGAAAATAATAAAAAATAAACTTATCTATGAATTGCTCTAATTCCTAAATTACTAATAATATTAATGATTTAGCTTTAGTGCCTAGCAAATCGATCGTCTGTCAGTTTTGAAGTTTATTTTCATTACTCTCTACAAAATTTTCTCATTCTCAAACCAGCTTTATCTCCCGTATTACTTGATATTGCACCTCCTCGTTACGTTTTACCCTAATAAGCACAGGATTATTTTTTTCATTTTGACAGTTATCTGGCGTAATTGAATATTACATATCACGGCCAACCGAATTAAGAATTGGCATTTTGACGACAACGCACAAATCAAACAATGCTTATTTATTTGAAATTTGATTATAAAATGCTGTCTATTTTCACACGTTGTTTTCGGAGAGATGTAATGAAAAATATCGTTCATAAACTGTTTTTGCTTACAGGATTCCCGTGCTGAGCTTCTCCTCATACGAGGACTTTCGTACGCGCACAGAAAAAGGCTAGTTTTCAGACTTGTAATGAAATATACATAGGCATTAATAAGAACAAAATCATAATAAAATGTCTATGAATAAATGAACAAAATGAAACCTTGCTAATAATATTAAAATTAAACTTTGCGGTGTTTCTAATAATGTAATAATAACCTATGCAGTATATCATTAACTATATATAGTTATTATTAACGAATAATTAATTCAAATAACCTGTTTTATATTCAAATGCAATGCCATTTTCTAAAAACCGGCAACACCGCCGCATTTTTATGAATCCCAACGTTCACGATTTTACAATAACTAAAGTCTATTTAAATAAATTCAAGATGCAGTACATGTAAACCTGAGTGGTTATGCGAACAATACACATTTAAATAAAAGTGGTTGATTATTAAGTTTTTAGCAAACTTTGGAAGGCGTATTATATTTACAATCATTGTTGCTTACATGCACTGCATCTTAAATTTGATCCTCGTGGAAAGCGGTGTTACTTTGCCTATGAGCATTATTTTTTGACGATTTTTGGGTTATTTTTGATATTTTTTCGCGAGTTCTTGGGAATTATGGTGCGTAAGTGTGCAAAAATTTGGACTATTTAACTCCTAATGTCGTTTTTCTCGGGTAAGTCAAAATGTTGTTGTTTTTCTATAATACAAAAGTCTTATTGACAAAGCATGTTAAAATTATACAATATATAACTTAGAACAAAGATATCAGAATAAAGAAAATTGTAATATATAAATAAAGATGGACATGTAAACGATAAATTAAAATATTAATATAAAAGTAAAACAATAAAACAATGCACATTCATATGTATAAACAAACTACAACAATAAAAATGGTGCTATAATCGATCGCATAAAGGAAGACGTCATAGCGTGTTATTATAAAACTCGCTGAGATTATAATATGCCTTAATTACTTATTTTTAATAAGGTTGGGAAGTGATTAAATATTTTGCGATCTTCATAAATCAAGGATGTTTTTATTAAAGTAGAGGCAAATTTAGTATAATTAAATATACTACTGCAATATAATTTTTCTCTTCTACCTATTTTCAAATAAAGAACGTCAACGTTTTTTATGTTCTAACCTTGTTGTTTACAGTAATACACAATTCAAGAATCTAAAGCAATGCAAGGTTATTGCATACAAAAAAAAATTATAAACTTCGTTATACTAATAATAATCATATGGTAATCATGTAAAGAATGGTCGAGGCCCCGTAGCTTTTTAGAGAGTGTAATTGTTTTCTATTGTTTATAATTTTCCAAAAAAAAAATGGGAGAATTGTTTATGCATTAGAATTATGATACCTCTCTTGATAGACCAAAACAAATTAAAGTGCCGTTATATAAATAACTTATTCAGTAAAGCAACAGCAAATAACTTGTTTTTGCCACTTGTAATGATCTTATTAATATACATAAATGAATGACGCTTGCATGACAGATAGTTTGTTTCCGCTACTACGATGGCAATTACATAAATGCCATCTAATTTATGGTTTTTCTCGTTTTATACCGGTTTCTTTATATGGGCTGCCCTAGCAAAGTTAGTTACGCCGGCGTAACCTATAGTCTTTAATGTATGGTTCATTTAACCAACTTATTATTTTTTATAGCATTATTTATATATTTATATTCACTACATATTATTTAATTTAAATAATTTCAAACCTTAGAATAAGAATTAAAGTAGAGATCACAATTCATTCATTAATCACGTTAGGGGTATGCGCCAACATGGTTTTTCACATTCTATCGACCAATGTTTACGATAAAACAAGAAGTGCGGATGGCCCATGTTCAAGCCGTGTCCGTTTGTTGACGAATGCCAGTGCCGGCGCGAGTTTTCACTTCCCGCATAAGGAAATATCATTAATCGTGAAAAAATCTTCGTTCCCGGTTTTTACAGATCTTCATGTTTTTCCATTACTGTCGGTCGGTCGGTCTGTTCCAGTATAGCCAAAGAATTCATTCTTTGCATTAACTTTAATTTTATTTAATTTTCCATAAAAATTAAGTCTGATACAAAATGACGGCCTGTTACAATATATGATGTACCAAGGTGAGGAAATGGGCCATGCTTCATTATCGTTGACAAAGGAAGGATTCTTACTTATTCCTTAATAAGCGAAATAGGTATTTTTACAAATATCATCGAGATTATCGTTCTCTACTTCACTATTAAAATCAAGCCAATGAGTTAGGTAAGTTTAAAAGGAAATTAGTTATTTATATATTATTAAACTTTTTTAGTTATGTTTGCCTTATGTCACTGTCATTTTGTAACTGTGACATTTAGAAAAATTATTTGTTCAGTTATTAAAAATGTCATCTTAAACCTGTAACTGTCAAGTTAGGCCTTGTTTAGATTTAAACCTCTTTAGTGAATACTATTGTTAGAGTTTTACACTATAATCAACGCTGTTAACGCGCTTTTATTGGATTCCTACTCGTCTGATTGTATGTTTTGAATGTCTGGTTCAAATCTTGTAATGGATTTTTCACCACTTCCATTACCGATTACTTTCAAATTTGACATGTATACACTTTCGGATATAAAAAATCTGAATTTTTTTAGTCAACGTTTAGAAATCCAAAATGGCGGCGCCAATACGGCCGACGAATTTTGTTACTTGTGTAGATTAAACTGAAAATTGGTGTCTAGGAAAATTTAAGATTGTCAGCATTTAAAAATTCAAAATAGCGGTGCCAAAATGACAATGTCAACAGGTCGGACGGATGATTTTAACATTTGTGGGGATTATTTAAGAATGCACAACAAAAATCAAAATGGTGGCGCCAATATAGCGAACGAATTTTGTCATTTCTACAGATTCGGATGAAATATCAGTATCTAGAAGTAATTAAGAATGAAAGTTATGAAATTTTAATCAATATTTGAGAATTTAAATTGGCGGCATCAACAAAGGAGAATAATTTTAAAATGTTTGCAGATTTGATTAAAATTCGGCATTTAGGGGTATTTAAGGCAGCACATCATGAATTTTTGTCAACATTTTAAAAATTCAAAATCGTAATGCCAACATGGCGGCGGAATTTTAACATTTGTATAGATCTGAGAATACATATCATACAGTTTTAGTAAATATTTTAAAAATGAGAGTAGGAATGCCTAGATTGCGAGCGAGTTTTAACATTTATACAGATTTGATTAAAAATCGATATTAAGTGTGCAATTTATATATTTTTAGTAACAAATATTCAAAATGGGGATATCATCAATCAATTAATCCGATAAGTACTTTTTTCGGATGTTTTTAAACATTTAATTACGCCACCGTTTTGTTCCTCCATTTTGAATTTGTCTTAACATTTTTACCAGTTCACCCCTGTATAATATTTGATTTTTGAGCAAACTTTTATAACATTATATTAGGTCGCCATTTTAGATTTGTAGTAAAACTTATCAGTTGATGATCATGTCACACCTAATTTTTCTGCAAAATTTGGATAAAATGAATAGGCACTTTTTTAGTAATATTTTTTTAACATTTCAATAGACCGCCATTTTGTTCAGCCATATTGGACGTCATCATCATACGACCTTTAATTTTTAACCAAAACTTGAAGTAAACAGGACAAGCAGTTCTTGAGCTTTGTCGCGGGCAGACATACAGACTGTTTTTTTGCAACTAGAATACTTTCCTCTTACGAGGAAAGTAAAAAAAACCGAGCGCTATAAGATAACAATAGAACAGCCAATTGTCATATTGTTTTTCCATGGAAATAGCTAAAATTTAAAAAATAAAAGATTTTTTTTTAATTTTCAATATCCTAAATCTTAAATTCTAACCAGTTCAGAACAGGTATACGAACACATTTTTACTTTTAATTACCCAAAGAATCACCATTTAAATTCCTTTACCTGACAACACTTATATAAAGAGTTGGCCAAGCTCAAGTGAAAATTAAAAAAAAGCGCGAAATCCTCGGAAAGTTTATTATTTCCCCAGATTTCATCCAAAATCTAGTGATTTTCGAAATCGCAGTACGTTTTTTTGAGCGTGAGACGCCCTTTGACTATTTTAATATAGTATAGATATATTCTATAATTACTTTAATTCTCTGAGAGGAAAAACTATTGTAATCGTCAAAAAAATCACCTCAGAGTCTTTCTAGTATCATTTTGTTTCTAAGGATTCTCACATGACCCCCGACGAAATAAACGTTCTATTATACTAAACCGGATTGGTCAATACGTCATGTGACCCGAGAATAAGTGAATAAGGTATCTTTCATTAGACATGTCACCTGGAAAAGGAAATCTTGCTGTTTACTTAGTGATTAAAAGAAAATTCCAAACTTAAACGGCCATTTTTTACTAACTCACATTGCCGCACCATAGTTAGGTCAACTAAAGCTGCTAGTTTCGCAATGTCCAAGATAAAGTAAATAAAACTTATTTTTTAAATATTTTATAAGTATTTATATTTTTTAAGTATTAAAACACATGCAGTAGTGACGCTAAGAAAAGCTTGGTATCTAATAAAATATTTTTTAGCAAATTAATTTCTTTAATGTTAAAATTTTTTATAGTTCCACGACCCGCTATTGGTTTTTTAAGCCTCGCCGGTCACGTGACCCTGTAACAATCTTTACTGTAGACTATTATACATTTTTATTATAAGGATCCCTTGGCAATGAAAGTGGGATGGT
>JAUTXW010002195.1:3632500-3662500 GCA_030620095.1 Kuschelorhynchus macadamiae | reverse complement strand
TATTCATAGCAGTATGAAATTTCTTGTTCATTTTTCTGGTCCAGGTTGCCAGGTTTGTCGTTGCTAACGGAGATATTGCGTATTTGTATATTTACTGATAGTCTCCAGCAATTGAATTCCTCTCGCAAGCTTCTATATCAGGTCATCTTGATCGCTAAGCACAATAACTTATCGTCTGCAAACTGGAGCGTATATCCAGGGTGTCCCAAAAGGTCCTACCAATAATTTAGGAATACATAGATTTGATTAAAATATCGCGATTTAGCCATACTTGCCTCAGTCCAAAAGTTAATTTTAAGAAAGATACAGGGTCATTAATTTAAAATTTTATTTTCGAATTTTTAAAATAATATCCCTGGTTTTTGAGATATTAAAGTGAAAATTGGTGATAACGGATTTTTTATAGCCAGTAATAATAATACGCCTTTAGTTTTGATGTAACTTGTAAAGGGCACTACGAGCGCTTCTTTTCTCTCTTAAAAATGTTGTAACATTTTTATATACAAAATTATGGAACTTTGTAAAGAAAAAACTAGGTTCTACTGTCTTTTCTTTCAAAAAAAGCTATACTTAATAAGTCTATCTAAAGTTCGCCATTTACGAGATGATAAGTATTTATCATTTAGCGTATTGCAAGTTTTAACATTTTTATAAATTTTAATAAATCGTTCACAAATAAAGCTAATATGTTTCTTTGCGACAGATGCGTTAATTCCAATTGATTCTAGTTTGATAAAAGCCTACTTTATAAAAATGCTAAAACTTGAATATCCTAAATGGTGAGTACACGGGGCTGTTTCAAGTAATAAAACAGCAAATATCTCGAAAACGGTAAAATTTAGGTAGATTTATAAGGTATAGCTTTTTTGTGAAGAAAAGATAATAGAAAATATTTTTTCTATACAAAACTTTAATTTTGTATTCAAAAAAGTTAGAACATATATATATATATATATATATATATATATATATATATATATAGATTCTATTCGGACGCGAGAAAGAGAGCTTCGAAAATGCCAAATGTGATTTTGGCGAAACGTCAGCAAAACTATTCTTTTTAGAACGACATTAGTGAACGGATGTACACCCGGAATGAAAACACATTATATATATATATATATATATATAAATCTTGGTTATTTGGTAAATATAGTTTAACACTTTTTTTAAATTTATTTAATGACCTTTGTAACCTAGATGGTTTTAATTTATTAGATCACTATAAAACACCGAGTTATAGCTTAACGATTTCAAAATTCTATTTAGGTAAAAACATTAATAATTTCTAGTATCATATATCTGATTCTGACAATTTAGTGAACAAAATTGCATAAATGTTCCAGAACCAAGTTATTTTCAATTTTATATATAAATATGCAAACAAGAAAAAATATTAATTTTTTGACATTTAACCATTGTATTTTTGAACATGATTGATATCTTTGTATATTTATTCATGCATACATTATACGCATTGCTTTGTTTTATAATATTTATAATCTTTTTATTACACCTTCATTAACATTATATAAACTGTTTAACAATACGTAAAATTATTGAATTATATATTATCTTTTTCAAAAAATAGTTTAAATGTTTACTATATTACCTCTTCAACATAAATGTCAAACTTTAAATTTGAATTAATTGAAATTCCTAAGTATTTAAAAGAAGTAACCATTTCTAAATTTTCATTTCAAGTATCATATACTTAATTTTTGATACATTTAATTTCAATTTATTTACTTTTAGCCAATTACATAAAACAATTCAAAATGTACCTTAATTGTAATCTTATTAATATCCTTTCCGTTTAAACATATTAAAGTATCATTAGCAAATAACTGAACTTTACAAGAATTCAAAATATTAAGCATATCATTTATATACAAAACGAAATATAAGCAGTGATTTTTAAGTTTAATTCACATGCCATGAATTTTTCTTTTCCATTAATTTAAGGCAGCAGCCATATATATTTTAAAGAACGTTGGCAATACACAACAATTTCTTCTCTTAGCCCTTGTGTGACTGGAAATTTAAATTTATTAAATATTAGGTTAATACAATTGAGTGAAATTTGACATATCAATAATATTTTAGATTTAATTTAGATGAACTTATAATAAAAATGTATCGAAGACCCGAAAAATGTACTTCTTCACGCTAAACTTTCCATATTTCAAAAGTTAATTTATGCAATTCAAACTTACTAAGGTTTTCTACTCGCAACCAATTTAAAAAAAAATCAAACATCCGGTAGCATTTGTTTATAATATATCTCTCTTGGAAACCTGTACGACTCAAATATGGCCGTAACTTGTATTTTTATAAATACTCGATAAGTTATTTGAAAATACTTACATAGCCAATAAAGGAACGATTTCACTAAAATTGCCATCTACCTTGGTCAGTGTAAACAAGGCCTAAACAAAGTCCTGTATCTGCAAAAGGCAAAGTCGACAACAATAAAGTAGCTGGGGCTATTTGCTACTTCTTGTAATCGTTAAGTTGCTCAAGGAAACTTGTCTTGGTGCGGTATCAACAAATATAGGTGCACATTTACCGGGGCAATGATAAAAATATTCTTTTACATTGAAAATAATTATTTCTAGGAAGTCACGAGTTTCATTACCATACAACTACGATGACCATTATGTACTTATTGTAGTAGGATAGTCCTTACTTTTAAATTATGCCCTAGTGTACTCAGATAGTTTAGAAGTAAGCCTAAATGTACTTCAAAATGTTCACTATTAGATCTTTTTTCAAAACATTATTATTCATTATTTAATGAATTAAAATGTGAAGATAAAAAAATCGTTATTGCTTAATGAAGGAAAAAATTTGTACTGGCGAAAGGTAAGCCAGTTCAGCCAGCCCTTAGTCAAGAAATGGTTTACAGTGAGAAGTGCTAATACAAAATTTAAAAAAAAGTGATAAATTTCAAGCGTACAAGAGTCTTAGTAGGAGACAAGGGATTAATTTATAAAGAGTTTTCAGAAAATTTAACAAAATTGGATATGGATGAAAGTACATCGAGAAATCTGCTAAAGATGCGTCTCTGTGTGTCGGATTATCTCACCTCACTATAAAGGAACCTTCTATAAAGGAAGTTTATATAAAAATAAAACTCTAAAAAATTGAGTCATGTTTGCCGTATTATGAATCTGAATAGAAATTTTTTCGTAAAAGATTTTTGATAGCCTAGTACAAACAAGCACCCAAAAAAATTAAGGAAATATTATATATATATCTAATCCTCCCTTATAAATAAGAAAAGTAGGGATTAAGAATATCCACACTCCAAATTTAATCAACTTATTAATACAGAGAATATACATTGTTACAATAGATAATATTTTGTATTACAAAATCAATACCGGGTATAGACAATATTAAATATTGTATATGCCAGGGATTCCCCGAAGATCAGGGTCGACCTGCCCATGTGGTCACCACCCATCGGGCTGAGGAGCTGTTGTGCGCCGTGACGATAGGCTGGAGGGCTGCACCAGGAGGATGTAGATACGTCTGATGACTATCTTCCTACACTATCAAAAGACATGGACGTCATTTGTCCAATCATTACAATAAAGGAAGCATTTGAATGTCCATGGAGTTAGTGAAGAATTATGGAAGGTGGTGTCCGAGTCTACGGGTTGAATGGTGGTAGCTACGGGTCTAATATCAAAACCTCCGGGCGATGAGAGCAGTGTAAGTAATTTTTGAAAGGTGGCTGCCCTAGTTATAGTGCAACTTAAACGTACATCAGGAATAACACCTAAGTATTTAGAGGTATAAACAAAATACATGAAACATAAGGGGGAGAGGTATCCAAATAAAAAAACACCTTACGTAATTAATGGACGCCCTAAATATATATATATATATATATATATATATATATATATATATATATATATATATATATATATATATATATATATATATATATATATATATATATATATATATATATATATATATATATATATATATATATATATATATATATATATATATATATATATATATATATATATATATATACATATATATACATATATATATATATATATATATATATATATATATATATATATATATATATATATATATATATATATATATAAAATAGAAACAGAAATTTCAATTTCTGTGTGGTTCTTGGTCGTAAAAAGTTATACAAAACGAAACCAGTAACGGTAAGGATTACTCCTTCACCATTTTGTCGAGAATGACATGACACCTTGTTTGTTTCATGGTTTGGGTATTTCGGTTTTAATACCGATACCCCCCAAGGAAACTGCCTGATGAGCCTTGCCGGGGCAGATACCACGGTAGCAGATTGGCACCTTGACCCTGGAAACAAACATAGCGTCATGTTTTGGTCGATTCTCGACAAAATGGTGAAGGAGTAATCCTTACCGTTACTGGTTTCGTTTTGTATAACTTTTTACGACCAAGAACCGCACAGAAATTGAAATTTCTGTTTCTCTTTTATTTTTGCACAGATGTGTCGTCTTGTGCTCCAAAGTAGGTCGCATCTAAAGCGATTTAATTGCATCATAGTACCTACAGATGGCGCCACTGGTTGCCTATTTCCCTCGTCGACTTTCAAAGTCGAATGACATGACACCTTGTTTGTTTCATGGTTTGGGTATTTCGGTTTTAATACCGATACCCCCCAAGGAAACTGCCTGATGAGCCTTGCCGGGGCGGTAGCAGATTGGCACCTTGGCCCTGGAAACAAACATAGCGTCATGTTTTGGTCGATTCTCGACAAAATGGTGAAGGAGTAATCCTTACCGTTACTGGTTTCCTTTTATATATATATATATATATATATATATATATATACATATACATATACATATATATACATATACATATATATATATACATATACATATATATAAATATATATATATATATATATATATATATATATATATATATATATATATATATATATATACATATATATATATATATATATATATATATATATATATATATATATATATATAGTAATCTTGCAAAAATGTATTTATTTATTTTTGTATACCTATTAGTTCTTGAGGTCCTCGTGATATACCACTGGAAGTTCCTTTTCTTTTTATCAGTACAATTTATGAATCGACGTACTAAATTCAAGTTTAAAGAGTACGCATTTACCACTAAGACCTGATACCGGAACAATGCCAACAAAATACGAAGTACCAGTATCGTAAATAACAATTTATGTACAATAATAGACACCACAGGATCGCGGCAATAATTACATTACATTGTCTTTTTCCGACCTAAGCCATTAAACACGACATGGCGCCATCGATCTTCGCCAGTGTGTAAACCGGCCCTAACCAGGTGAATGCACTCTACGACTTATTTGATCGCGCTCCCCTGACATTGCCCCTGGCATTGTAAAGCCGCATTAAGATTTGAAGAATATCGGTTTGTTAGACGGGAACACTCAGATAAGGCACGAGATAAATGAGGATTTGTCTGCATTTAGAGAGGCTGCAACGTATTAACTATATTTCTTTAAAATATATAAGGTGAAGTCCAATGTATTTATAAAATTAACCGATATATAGTACATAACCATCATGTCATTTATCTTTTTCATAAGGAAGTAAGTTGCATAACTAAATTATAGTTGTTTTTTAATCAGATTCAGTATGCAGTGAAATAATAGAATAACTTATAAATACACATATTTTGTGTATTCCATTGAAAATAGTATATTAAAACCAGGCCCGGACTGGACAAAGGACAAATGCCCGAGGGGTCGCACGGTTTTATGTCGCCGTTGGTCCGACACTAGCCCTAAATTTTACAAATGTCTCTTTCTTCGGTTTTTCGGCCTTGAGGTGCTAGGACTATACGGCCGAGACGTTATACGTGGGACGTCGAGCTCTAAACTCCCGGTTAACCGCGTTTATTCAAAATATCTTTTTAAATTATTGTTCTTTTTAAATCTCTATATTTCTGGCTTCCACTAGTAGCTGTCCCTTGAGAGTACTACTTGTATCACGAGATGACCCTTTCTTTCAAGCTATCCCCTTACCTATTCTACTCCGACCACAAACGCTAATATTCTATGTAGACCTGGGCAGACGAACAGGATAGAATGCAGGAACAACTAGGCCTCACACGTTCACAGCTTCTGCCCCCTTTTAGCGGGGTTGTTAGTTTTCCCACTGAGCGCTTGAATCTACCGCATCCCCCCGAAAGAAAGCAGCTAAACCGAACACATGGAACCACTTATGTCAAAAACATAGAGGTTTGCCTTCTACGAGGCGATTCGACTCATATTTTTAGTTTAAAACATATGGGTTTATGTATGTTTTATCTATGCATATGCAATTATCATTATCAGCAAATGACAACGAAAATGCAAGATTTTTGCCAGGACGAAATTTTTATTACTATAGTGTTAATTATAATCGCAGCTAACAAAAACATAGGGAGGGGCATAGGTCGCAGCCAGAACTGTCTGTAACACTGGTCATATATGGCACTGGTCGCACTTGACATTACAGCGCGGAACACATTGCAAAATACGTCAACCGGTATTTTTCTTTGTGTTTTTCAGTGTTTTGTTAGGTACTTTTTTTGATATATAGGTTATAAACGGTTACATTTAGTTTCAACGTTAAAAATTATCACCCATTTTTGTACTATAATGTACACTTCCTTTCGTTTTTGTTGGTTAGTTTTTACCAAAAATGAATAAACCTAAAGAACAAAGGAATACTTAGATATTCGAGATGTAACGTCCGAAAAAGCTACTGCGCAGAGAAACATGTTACGTGTTGTTAACAAATATAGTGGAAGTATTTGTAAAAAAGAATTTTGTTTTTCCCTTTTACATAATTTGTATATGGATTTCCACCAAGTATCGGCTGCTGCAATTGTATGGTACAGATTTTACTAAAAAATTCCTTGTTTTGATATAGACCTCTAACCCAACCTATAAATAATCATTATTTTTATTATGTTGTTTGTATTATTATTTTTGTTAAAAAAAAAACAAAAAAAAAATCTGGTCTGAGTCGAAATTCGAACACACATACCTTATGACGTAAGCCAAAAACTTTAGCAACTGCGCTACGAGGCTTCGCATGGAAATTGTTACAAAAGCTGAAAATTGACCGAAATAAACCCATATATAAGAAAAAAGCAACATCGGAGCCTGGCAAGCTGTATATCGTAAAATGAGGTTTATTGCACAATATATTAAAATTTTAAAATCCCAGTCAAGAATTTTAAGACTTAATGGCTACAACTACACGCTTTAAAACATGTAGGCAGGGTTAGGACCATACTACATTAGCCGGTAATTACCCTCAAAATCATTATGTTAGAAAACTGCGAGGAAAACCCTTAAACTGCCCGTTTTCCCCGCAATTACCCGGACATTGGTAGCCCTGCAGTGTTGTCAGATCAACAAAAAGAATATCGGTAAGACTTTTATTGGCATATTCAGAACAAAAAATTCGTAGATTTGATGCTAATCGAATTGACACCTTTATGAACTCCCAAAAATCTGTTGTCAAAACAATATGTAGAAAATAATACTCAAGAAAGTAGTAATAAATATAAAAATTTTGAACGACCAAATAAAAAAGTGGCTAATTACCACAAAATAAGAAATCAAAGGAACTGGAAATAACTTAATTGCACTGGCATATAAATTTCTACTGACATTATCTCTTACTCAAGTGGCATGTGAATGAAGTTCTTCCACTCTAAAAAGTATTAACCGCATGAGGAGTAGTTTATCTTCGGACAATCTGGACTGTTTTATGTTAATGGTGGTAGAAAAAGACCTTCTAATTATTTTAGATTGAGACAAAGTAATGTATAAAGCAGGGCCGAGCATCTACACGTCAACAGTGATTATCTACGTTTTGGTGTAAACAACGTGTCGACTACGTAAAATATGTAATACACAGGGTGCTTCAAACTCGTTGGTCTATTTGAAGTATTTGACAAACGAGAAAAAGGAAACCTTTTAAATTCTGATTACTAATAAGCTGCGATCTAGCTCTTAAAAATATTTTCGTAGTTGCAGTGTTGCCAGAGCTACTGGTGACTGACATCAATTTCATAATTTTAAATGGGAAACCCTGTATTTTATTCTATTTTTAGATTCTATGAAAAATTTCAATTATATTTTATGCAGCATGTCCTATACCTAAACTCAATTTTCGAAATACTGACGTTTAGAATTTGACATTTTTAACACTTTAACTAGCTGTAAAATCTAAACGGTTTGGTTTGGAGCAAAATGGCTTGCTTAGTTTTTAATATCTATCAACATCAGCTTCCGTTATAACATTGGGGATCGGAAGCTTTTTCCTGTTGCATACGGCTTCTAGTATGAGATGCGACTGCACGATTTATACGCCCTTCTGTTTTTCTAATAAAAATGTAATTTTTTGTGACAATTATTAACTAAAAAATACGTTTCTGCAAGGTTGCCTATAAAAACATGACCGCAAGTAATTTTTCTGATGCATGGGGTGATTTGTAAAAAACGCCTAAACATATTTCGTCGAATATTTAAAGAGCTATTGATTTTCAAGACACAGTTTAATTGAAAGTTTCATAGTTGTTTTGCTGTACAACATGGTGTTTCCAAATTTCACCTCCCACGCTTCGTGTTCGACCACTATCATTAACTTAATTTTTTTAAATATGGACTTGGATTTTTAATACACATTTTTAGAATTATTTTTTATCGATTTTCTAATGATGTACTACACAAATATTGACGACGTTTCGATCATGTAAAAGGTCATCATTGGTAATTCTTACAAGTACAGCCCTGGTTTCTTAATTTAAAACCCTTTTTGCATTTTATTTAATATTTACGGCATAAATAAAAATTAATTAATTAACAATAAAATAATAACATGGGAATCAACGTTTTACCTCAAATAATGACAGCAGTTACATGGTCATTTCCAACACTTGTAATGAATTCTTCCAATTTAGAAAAACTTCATATCTTGCAATTTGTTTTGATACTTTGTGTTTAAACGGTTTTAGATCCCATATTAGCATTTAATTGTTAATTACTTCCTTTTATGTTTTAAAATAAAATGAAGTAAAACGTATCTATATAAATACTTTAAATTATATATATATATATATATATATATATATATATATATATACGCTCTCTTCAATTAATACCATAGTTTTACTAGTTCAGGCTCTATACCACAATTAGTAATAGCACACAATTTGACAATTTGAAATTAATCCACTAAATCGTTTTTTTTTAGGTTGAATTTTTAAGTATTTTATTAAGCCGCCATTTTGTTCCGCCCATCTTGAATTTGTACCAAAAATTTTGCAGTTGATTCCTACATAATACTTAATGATTTTGCTATACTTTAAAATGTCTCCCTTTTACATGAATGTCCAAAGGGTCGAAAATTAGACCTAATAGAAAAGATGGAGATAACTAGAGCCAAAAAAGCCCAGTTCTCTTGTGCGTTAATGACGTTTTCAATTTCGAGCCGAAGTTGATTTTTAAAAACTTAAATTAGACACTAAACATTAATCTCAAAGCTCGCAACATCGCCATTTTGTTCCGCCCATCTTGGATTTGTTCCAAAAATTTAGTAGTTGTTTCCTACATAATACTTAATGATTTTTGTGCAAAATTTGAGATAAGTCGGGTTTTTTAATAATTTTTTTTTAACATTCCAGGCCGCCATTTCGTGTCGCCACATTGGATTTTTATAAAAATTTTACAAGATCATCCTCATATGAACCTTAATTTTTGACCAAAATTTGAAGTCAATCGGGTAAGTAATTTTTTAGCTATGCCGCGAACAGACTGTTCGGCCTGAATTGAGAAAACATGTTTCTCGGCATCTAGGTCTGAAAAAATATCGGAGGGTGGTTTTTTCACGATTATAATACTTCCCTTTTACGAAGAAAGTAAAATGCAAAATTTCATGGCCAAAGTGCTCACTAGCAATGTCATCTTTATATATCCTTTTAATTTCACTAAAACTTTCGTCATAATCCAGTTCTGGTAGATCAAAAAAAAACGGCGTAATCACGGCGTTTTTACATCGCGTAACTACGCACGTTCTGACGTTTAGCGATTTAATAATTCAATAAAGTTTAATTTTTGCTTTAATTAAGAATATTAAACTTTGCTTGTTAATATAAGGAAGAACACGCCACTTTTATGTTACGCTTAAGCCAAAAAGTTTTATTAAATAAAGTAAAAATCAGGTTTTAGGTACATTCAATTCCTCAAGTCTCCAAGATTTAAATACTCGATGTAAGTGTTCCTAAAAGTTTTGTGCAAATAAGTATGATTTTTCAATAGTTTCCAGTAAAATTTTATTGAGCTTTACAGTGATACTCTGATAAACAACATATATCGATTCTTAGCACGAGGGCCTCAAGAAATAGAGGCCCTAGGCTAGTAGCGCCTATTTCGCCTATTGGCAAATCTGGCCCCGCCACTGATTAGATGCTTCTAAAACAATGGCGCGAAATAGACTACGCATCCGATCAGGAAATTATAGCTGTATATAGCACATCGTAAACCCGGTTATATCCTATAAAATATTGAGAACCCCAATGTCGCTTCTGGAGGCAATATACACGCACCCCGACACAGTCGCGGTAATAAAACCCAGAATAAATACTGCGTATTTCCTAACCAGATGTGTCGAATGGTCTAATATTGCTGATGAATTACGTTGTTCGACGTAAGGGAGTAAACGTATTATGTAATAAATTGCTGCGTAAAAAAATATTGTCATTTCCCTATAGAGTCTATTAGAGTCATAAAAAAATAAAGGCTTTGTCGTCCGCTAAATATATTTTAAATCCATTGATGCATTGATTTTGTATCAAATTTTTAGACGCATCGACCTTTAATAGGACTTTGCGGGTATTTCGCTACTGTGTAGCATATGAGATTTGCAAAAAAAATAATCCCTCAAAATAACCTTTAGTTACTTTGTAATAATTTTTTTTGAAATTTCGTGTTTTAGTATTTATAGAATCTACAAAAATCCCAGACGTTTTAGACGGTTTTGAAGTATGACCGAACTTGTCTCAATTTGTTTTATTAATATACGCACAAAAATATCTTTTTAGGCACTTTTTGTACACATTCATGTAGTTTTGATCCAAGTTACACTAACGCAGCGTCACAACAAGGATACCATGATTCCTGTCTGAAAAATGCAGGAGGCGCAATGATCCATTTCAGTCAAACGACGATCGCGATTTCGTTCTTTTTAGAGCTCTTCAGGTCGCCATAGACTAGCGCTATTTATATAAAATAATAACAGAAATATTGACAACGCACTGAGTAAATTACAGGCATCTAACTACATCACGTAAACGCTTAACAAATCGAGATTGCCACATCTACGTGGTTTTTAATTTACTAAATTGTTAATTTTATAGAAAATAGTTAATTATTTTTGAATTTGAGCGATACTTTGCTCTTAGACAGGAGTTAGTAAAATGTTTTAAAGTATTCGCAGAAAAGAAAAACAATGTCTCGGTCTCAGTCAAGAGGTTTAATACAAGAAAAAGCTACGATTACACGTGTTTCGCCAAACAAACAATCATCATCAGATCTAAAATGCATTAAGAACCCAATAGTAACGTATTTGATTAGACAAACACTGAAGCGAGATTATGTCGTCCAACAACATAAAAATAAAAATATTTTAAAACTTATTAAAAATTTTTGTCAATAGTAAGGATCGAACTCTAACAATTCGTTCCCAGCTAATTTACTTTACAAAACCATAGACCACTCGGATACCCTCCTACTGAAGTAATAATGCGAGTTTATGTTTAGTAATTAATTTAAGTTATTAAAAATCAAGTTCGTCTCGAAATTGAGAACGTCATTAACGCAGAAGAGAACTGAGCTTTTTTGGCTCTGGGTATCTCCATCTTTTCTGGTAGATCTAACTTTCGACCCCTCGGACATTCATGTAAAAGGGAGACATTTTCAGGTACAGCAACAGCAAAATTATGGTTCATTGAAAGTAAGTAACGCAAAACCTGATCTAGTTTCAGTTACATCTAAGATCTTATATTTATTAATTAAGGCTTAAGTGTTCCTGGACTCTGGTCGATATTTCTCTCCCTGACTGTCCGACATAAACAGCAGAGCAATCTCCACAACTCCACCACAACGAGTATACTCCGGATTTTGAAAGTTTTTCAGTGCTATCTTTAGGTTTAATTAGATTGTGTTTTATCGTATTAGTTATTTTAAAAGCTATAGAAATACTGAGATTTTTAAAAAATTTAGCTAGCTGTAGGGATATGTTGCCGAAATAAGTTTTGCAACCATATTTCTTGTAGACCCGTTTGATTTGGGGTGCAGTAATAAGAGCGTTTTTATTTATTAAAAAATGTATAAAATGTATTGAGGAAATAGTCAAAAAAGCAATTTGTTTTATTATTCCTTGTTAAAAGGAAGTTTGAAGAGTCTATAGAAAAAAAATGTGTGTGTATATAGAGAATTAGAAGAAAACTTGTTTTGTTTTGTGTTTCGGTTGTGGGGTTCTAGCTTTTACCTTCTCAAAGGACCGACCACCTTCTACCTTCCATACAATAATAACACTCACTTACTGACACTGCTTTAATTATTATTAAGGTAAACAAAGCTAACAATTATTAATTTTATTTATAAAAAACAGTCTAACGTCCATTTTACTTTCGATTTTTTCGTTGCTACTCTCCTTTCTCACTCTCACGGCTGTCGTTTTTCACATCGCGCACTGTTGCCACGTTGCCTGACACATCCAGCGTAACAAAACTGAACAACGTTATCAGTTGATGACCAAAATTAATTTGGTTATTTTTAAGGGTAAGTAAAAGATTTAGAATGGGCAATTTAGCATCCACTTCCTTTTCCAAAGTAAAAGATATGTTATTATGTATCGAATTGATGAAATCCAAGAACTCACTCAATTCCTGTTCATTTCCGCTTCATACAATGCAAACATGGTCAACGTATCTTTGATATGCCGACAAAAACTGAGAGAAGCGACTTTTTATGATTTAATTCTCAAGGTTTTTCATAAAGACCTCGCAGAGGACGGTGATAGACAAGAACCCATCGCTAAGCTCGCCCTCTGTCTAAAGTATCGGCTATTAAATTTAAAGAAGTTTTAATCTAGAACGATTAACAGAAACGACAAGAGGTTATCCACTACGTTCCCGGGAGAGAAATAATCATTAATAAACCCCTAACCAGTTCAATACATTCGTTAGAGGGAATGTTCAGGGTTATACAAATAGCTTGAATAAATACTTTACGTCTTTTGAGATGCTTTGGAAAGTGCTTTTTCCGAAAAGTATCTAAAAT
The DNA here is from genome assembly GCA_030620095.1 of Kuschelorhynchus macadamiae. Classification (NCBI taxonomy): domain Eukaryota; kingdom Metazoa; phylum Arthropoda; class Insecta; order Coleoptera; family Curculionidae; genus Kuschelorhynchus; species Kuschelorhynchus macadamiae. The sequence goes on along the minus strand of JAUTXW010002195.1, from coordinate 3,649,104 downwards.
TATAGCAGAGAGGTTAGTTTACATTTTAAGATCCACCATTACTTTTTTTTTAAATTAATGGTAAGTATATTATAAAATTTTTGTTGCAAAAAAAATCAAAAAGTTTTAATAATAAGAACTCTCTGCTATAATAATATGTAACTAAATTTTGCAAGGAAAATATTGCACTTCTACAAGTATGTGTTACGTAATTAACCGTTTAAAAGGAAAGGTAACTAAAAAAACGTAACACTAATGATTCCAAATAATACTTACTTACTACACGAATATATTTTCAAACATTCTCCCGGAAATTTTTAATTTTTGACCTTTATTTTGACCACAATTTTCATCCTCTACTTGTGAATATCCTTGGTCCTTGAAAAGATGGGGTGACGATTACCACAGACAGCCTTTTTAAACTTATTACAAAAACTTAATGGCTAAACCTTGCAATTCCTTGATAATTTTTTTATTTTATTTTTAAAAGTAAATAATTACTTAAGAAGCAAGCTCCAGCAACTATAATACAAAAATACTCCGAGATACGTACTTTTCTGATTGCAAATATACACACACACCCAAACTCGGGTTCTTAATCCCAATAAGGCAAACTAACCTGAACAGGTTTTTAGTTTCGAGCGTTCTTATTGTAAAATCTACAATTACATGGGGATAAACGAGAATATCGGAATCACACTCTCAAAATCCATCGGTCATAAATCGGGTAGTCAGATGGTACGTTACAAACAAATTATGTCTGATGGATTGAGAAATGATACGTCGGCTAATATGATTCTTCTTAACATTACAATTTACAACAAAAATTGATGAAAAAGATACACAAAAATAATCGCATAGTAATTTAACGGGTACCTATCTGTGCTGACGGTAATTGTAGAGTAAGTCTATAAACAGTAGGACCTGGTTCATTTGTTACTGCAGGGTATAGTGATTGTCGGTTCTTCATTTACAACCTGACTTCAGCGTTAAAAACTTGCAGGTTCATTCGTAGAATGGATATAGCCTTCTTATTTTTAAACTTAGTTACAGATAAGTATACATTCGACTGCATCTGCAAATGTATAAAGTGTGTTAGTAAATAATCATTAAACAGATTAAAACATGGAACGAACCTTGGAAGCGTATACGTGTTTAATCCCAGCCAGGATCTTAAAAGGATTGAAACGAAACTAGTCTTATTGCAATATTTACAACACAAGTATACTAGACTTGTACTATTAAAATCACTTGACCACAAAACAGGCTGTCGGGCGGGTCGTTTTAGGCAAATTATGGTGGGTAGATTTTCGTAGATATGTAGGCGATTAAAGTAATTTGAAGGAAGATTTTCACTTCTCAAGTAAACCACCGATGCAGCAGCCAATAGTCGTGACAAAAGATTTTCACCAGATGGCGAGTCTAAAGCAGGCTTTTAAATTGAAAGAGAAAGAGTTGTAATGTGCAATGCATACTAATCGAGAAACTTCTTCGTAAATTAACACTAACCGATTTTACTTTTTATGTTTTTTTTACTCGTTGCATGACACAACTAGTAAGATTTGTAGTAAACATTTTATTGTGACGTTATTTCATTCCGCCATATTTAGATGTTAATAAAACAATGTCAATTCTGCAATGTTGTGACACTAAACAACAAATTGAGTAAATTTAGTTAATTGACTTTAAGAAAGGAAGGCATTAAAAAGGAACATTTGTTCACACATGAGAGCTGTTTTGTTTTTTCTATCGTACTTGTGACTGTTATTCCGATTTTTTAGGTACTGACTAGTTTGCCCAATATATACTTTATTGCAGTCATTGCACGGTATCTCATATACAATGTTGCTCTTTTTTTCTTTTGTTATTGTCGTTTTTAATTTACTGAAATTTTTGTTAAGTAAGTTAAAACCTTTGTGACTTACCTTTATGTTTTCGCCTGTAATGGAACGCATGGCAAGGTTTATTTTGGTTTGGATTATTATTATGTTGTATTTGCTTAATGTTGTTGTACAGTTTATGAATTCTTTTTTTAAAAATCGAATCTATAAGGTGGTAAGATTTTGAGATTAATGCTTGTTTTGCTTTGTCAATTGCATCTTTTCGGAATTCAGGGTCAGATAAATGTACGGCTCTATCTGCCAAACTGGTGATCACTGATTTTTTTTTGGGAAATGGGGTGTTCAGAGTTAAAATTAAGATACCTTCCAGACCACGAATTTTTAGTGTACCAAGTTGTTCTTATTTTAGCTTTTACGCGGTGAAGGGTCAGATCTAAGAAGTTTCTTGGATTTTCTTTATCAAATTCGATTGTAAATTTTAATTTGTTATGATATTGGTTGAACTTATCTAAAATGTACTCGGATTTTTCTTTAGGGACAGCTAGCAAACAATCATGTACGTACCTATAGAAAAAGGGTAAGTCAAAGTTCAAGTTATTAATGACTGGTTCTTCGAGATCTTCAAGTACAAGTTGAGCTATGACACTCGATATAGACCCTCCCATTGCGCAACCCTCGATTTGCTTATAATAGTTATCGTTAAATAAGAAATATGTAGAGTTTAAAGTTAGTTTGACAACTTCCAAATTCATTTAGGGGTATGTCTGTGTGTTGCTTTATTAAGTTCCACTGTTTTTACACCACCTCTAAAGTCTACAGACACATTTGTATATAATGACATAACATCCATATATATATATATATATATATATATATATATATATATATATATATATATATATATATATATATATATATATATATATATATATATATATATATATTTTTTTACCAAAGCCGCGTTTTCAGAACTCGAACAAAATGCGTGAAGTTATTGCCAAAAGGGTTAAAAAAATACCCTCTTTCCGATTTCGGTTTAAATAACATGTGATATATAACATACATTTTAAAATGTTTTTATTGTTTGTATAAGCAATTTCTTTAAGATTCAAGATTTTTTTAAATGTCTTTGCAACTCTATATTTGCATGTGTGTTTTATATCTAGTTTGATTAAAATTATTTATATATGTTTTTACCGAGCTCTCAAAAAAGAACTGATGAAGTATTTGACTAAATTGCTCTAATGTCTGGGTACGAAGAAGTAACCGGTTTGGCAACCCTCTGTCCATAGTCCTTAGCATTCATAGGTTAAAAAACGCAAAATTCTTCCTTCTGTTCGCAATTGAATAAAAACATCACCAGACACTGATAATCGTTGCATAACATTAGTTTCTAGTGTTTCTACATGTATTAAAACTGGTTTCTTTCAAGCGTTAAGGATATGTTATGTCGACAGGGTTGCCAGTTATTAAGATAAAAATTAATTAACACAACATAACTAATTTTAGCTATGCTGCGCACCGACTGACTAACAGACCGACGGAATTAGGAAAGATGTATTTTCGGCATCTATAGAGTATTTCAGAAATAATAAAATGGGAAATTCCGTTCAGTATGGCTGAATTTTGGGGTCGTCCATAGGCGTAGGTAAACTTTGTTTATAGAAATAATAATAAAAATCCTTTTAAATCAGTCCTTTTGCATACCTGATGAGGTTTTATTACCCTATACATGCTTTTTTACATACATTTATTACTAATAATGCATTTATTACTAATAATGCAAAATACAAAAGAGCTAAAGAAATGAACAAAGAGTTTAAATTTTATATCAGAATTCATACAGGGTGCTTATTACTATTATTACTAATAATACATTTATTACTAATAATGCAACGAAAGAGCTAAAGAAATGAACAAAGAGTTTAAATTTTACATCAGAATTCATACAGGGTGCTGCAAAAAAAAGTTCCGCAAGATATACTTGTAAGTGATGCAAAAAAAATGTAACACCCTGTATACTACCATCCATGATTTTAATATTTTATCATAGTGGTTCTTAAAAATAATACATGTTCTAAATTTGAACTAATTGTCTCAGAAAGAACTGGAAAAAAACTCAAAAAACAAAGAAACTTTGACACCCGGTATAACGAAAATGGTGCGTTTTGACCATGTATATATTATCATTTTTGTTCTATTTTGTCGAGTACTGTCACCCCCTGAAATATGTCCACGATATTAATTAACACACTGTGTATATATATATATATATATATATATATATATGTGTGTATATATACATATATAGGTATATATATGTATATATATATATATATATATATATATATATATATATATATATAGGTATATATATATATATATATATATATATATATATGTATATATATATATATATATATATATATATATATATATATATATATATATATATATATATATATATATATATATATATATATATATGTTGAATATAAAGTAAGGCGTCATCAGCAAGCATTTGATTTGATCATTTATATACTAGATCAAAATACAAGAGTTCTAACCACACTACACCACAACTTGTTACGTTCTAGACGCGCGTTTCGCTAACCAAGTTAGCATCATCAGCAGATGATATAAACTAAAGTAACTTATCCTAACCGAGACTATTTATAGGTAAATGTGGTCACACTTGGTTGCACCCGACTGCACCGTTGTCAAGGAAACAATAGAGGGGACTATAGGGAATAGGCCCTCTGTCTTTATTTAGTGCTTTCTTACCACATTTAACTATTTTTATACTATCAAATGCATCCAATAATCTATTATTAGATACATTTTTAATCAACTTAAGATTATTTATTCCTATTCGGTGATTGTTTTTCAAAGCATGTTGGGCAACGCTTGACTTTTCCGTTCTTCCGTATCTTAAATGTGTCATGCGTCCTTTAAAACGAATGTTTATGGAGCGTTTGGTTTGCCCAACATATTTTAGATCGCAGTCATTACAGCTAATTTCGTAGATGCCACTCCTCTCCCTCAAGTCGACTTTGTGTTTGGGTTTCCAAGGAGATTTTTCAAACTGTTCTCCGTTTTGTAGGCTACTCTAAAACCTACGTTTTTAAATACTTTTAATGCCCCCAGTAAAAAATAGTTTATAGGGAATATCGAAAGTTCCATTCAATACGTGCCAGAGTCAACTAAGAGGTTCATTAGAGAGGCTTGCAGAGATCAAATCTCAAAAAACGTTGTTAACAACAAGTCAAAATATGTTTCTCGTAAAAATACTGAAGTTATTCAGGGACTGAAGAAAAAGGAATGTTTTTATTTAAAAGTTGACAAAGGAAATAAGGTTGTTATACTAGACAAAACAGATTATTTTGAAAGAGTAGACAATTTGATTCAAACCGGTCTTTACGATTTAATTGAGAAAAACCCGTTATCAAAAATGATAACAGAAGTAAAAAGTACTTTAAAACAGTGTAAAAACCTTGTGTCCGATAAACTAAAATTCAAACTAACACATAGTAACCCACAGTTATCTAAACTGTATTGCCTTCCCAAAATTCATAAACCTGGGAAGTCCATGAGACCTATTGTTTCAGCTGTTGGATCACCAACGTACAATATTTCAAAATGGTTAGTAGAAGAATTCGGCAAATTAAATATCTCGTATGATAACTTTGAGGTTACTAACTCGTTAGAGTTCTTAGATAAAATTAAGAATGTTCACTTAAAAGAAGGTGAAATTTTAATATCTTTTGATGTAAGTTCATTGTTTCCTAGTGTACCCATACCACTAGCTTTAGAGTACCTAAAGGAACTACTTGAAATCAATAATTTGAAGAAAGAAATTATTGATGAATATTTACTTCCCACAAAATTATGTATGAATCAAAATTTTTTTCAGTTCAACAATAAATATTATAAACAACTAAAGGGAACTGCGATGGGCAATTGCTTATCCCCGTTTCTTGCAAATTTGTTTATGGGCAGATTAGAAACCCAATTTAAAAAAGAACTCAAGTATTTTCCAAGGGTGTGGTATAGATACGTAAACGATATATTTGCTATTTTTGATACTAAAACATAAAATTTGGACACTTTCTTAGAAACATTAAACAATAAATATCCTTCCATTAATTTTACGTACGAAAAGGAGAACAATGGGCAATTACCTTTTCTCGACACGTTAGTTATTAGAAATAACGATAAATTAGAATTTGATATTTATAGGAAATTTACTAATACTGATAGGTATATAACATCCGACTCATTTCATTGCCGTCAACACAAAATGGCAGCATTCCATTTCTTAACTCACAGGTTAGTCAGTTTTCCATTAAGTGAAGAACGTTTTCACAATGAAATGAATCGAAGTAAAAATATAGCTAAAAGTAATGGATATAATGACAATTTTGTACATAAATTAGTAAATAGACATAAGCATAAGAAAATGTTAAAAGATGCCACTACTCTCCAAACACCTGAGGCTTCCAATAAATTCATAGTAATCCCATATGATCCCAGATATACGAAAGGTCTAGAAAAAGTATTTAAAAACGTAGGTTTTAGAGTGGCCTACAAAACGGAGAACAGTTTGAAAAATCTCCTTGGAAACCCCAAAGACAAAGTCGACTTGAGGGAGAGGAGTGGCATCTATGAAATTAGCTGTAATGACTGCGACCTAAAATATGTTGGGCAAACTAAACGCTCCATAAACATTCGTTTTATAGAACACATGGCACATTTAAGATACGGAAGAACAGAAAAGTCAAGCGTTGCCCAACATGATTTGGAAAACAATCACCGAATAGGAATAAATAATCTTAAGTTGATAAAAATGTATCTAATAGTAGATTGTTGGATGCATTTGAGAGTATAGAAATAGTTAAATGTGATAAGAAAGCACTAAATAAAGACAGAGGGCCTATTCGCTATAGTCCCCTCTATTGTTTACTTGACAACGATGCAGTCGGGTGCAACCAAGTGTGACCACATTTACCTATAAATAGTCTCGGTTAGGATAAGTTACTTTAGTTTATATCATCTGCTGATGATGCTAACTTGGTTAGCGAAACGCGCGTCCAGAACGTAACAAGTTGTGGTGTAGTGTGGTTAGAACTCTTGTATTTTGATCTATCTTCCACGACAGGTTCCAGTGTTAGAATTTATATACTAGATAAATAGTAATGGTCCTAGTAACTTCCTTGTGGAACCCCAATGTTATTATTTATTTCACTAGACATTTTTGTTTTTGAGATCCATAATTAAAAAAAATTTTAAACCAGATACATTGATGAATTGGTAAAATTTCGTGAAATTCAAGATGACGGTCTAATAAAATGTTAAAAATATCATTGTAGAAAAACTACTTCATCGATTGTGTTCAAATTTTGCACAAAAATCAAGTGTCGTGTAAAGAGAAATATAAAATGTTGGTGAGCGTCCATTATAGCGGAATAAAATAGCGGCCTCATGAAATGTTTAAAATATCAGTATCAAAGAACTACTTAGTTGAGTTACAAATTTTGCACAAAAATCAAGTGTGAAACAATGATGAACTGATAAAATTTTTTCAATCATATTATATATTTAAATGTTTAAAAAGTCGGTAAAATTTTATTTCATAGAATAAAAGACCTTCTTTTTATAGAAGGAAGCATTTTAATCATGAAAAAATAACTTTCCCGGGTTTTTTCGAATCTTTGTTTTTTAAGGGATGTTTTCTTAATTTCGTCGGTTCTCGGCATATCTAAAAACTACTTACCCAATTGACAGCAAATTTTGGACAAAAACTAAAGCTCATACGGTAATATTTCGGTACAAATCCAATATGATAAAAGAAAATGGCGGCCTAGTAAAATTTAAAAAAATTATTATTAAAAAATTAATTATTCAGTTCATTTTTTCTGGTGAAGCAACTTTTCCCAGAGAATCCATAATGACAATTTTAATGTAAAAAATCCATCTAGTTGGCAGTATGCGAGAAAACTAAAGTTATGCAAAAAATTATCTCGTCCACCTAAAACCTCTAATACTGGACAACAAAATTCCGAATCTATATTAGAACAAAGATTTATTTAACAAAACCTATACTATTAGGTAGATGTGTCCCGTTTAGGGCGTACAGATTTCAAAAATTGTTAACCCTGATGATTTTGACAGATAAAAATTATTATGGTAGCAAAAGTTCACTCACTGTGTAAAACAGACAATAACGGCCGTAACTAATTCAAAGAAAAATCTGTCTTACCAACTGCAAAAGTTAATCTATGATATCGATTTTAGGACTAGGTATTTTCACAACAAAATATTCATCCTTATTACGAAAATAGATTTTGCTTTGGGTTTATTATTATTAATATTTGTTTTTTAAACTTTTGGAGTCCTAATAAATCACCCTGTATACCTAAAAAGTTATCACTTCTAAAGCCTCACTTTGTGTCAACTTTATGGAAAATTCAAAAAATATTTGTGCCCTTACCACTGTACAAAAAATATCAGGAACATTTTAGTGCATGGACTTTCTAATGATTCTTTTGAATATCTTGATTCTTGAAATATCTGCTTATGATTATTAAAACCAGGTGTACCTTTAATAAGTGTTATATTACAAAAAGTAAAAAATATCAGACCCGCTATATTCGCACATCCAACAGTTATTCGTTGCACAATAGTCATCTTTCAATCGGAACATATTTTACAAGCGGCTATAGAATCCCGCCGACATTCTTTATGTGCTTACCGGACAAAAAATACGCTCTATAAGGATCGATCGGGTTTCCATTCTTGGCCTTGTGTACTTTTAGCGGACAGCAAGGCCTGCTGCAACCAGAGAATTTTTATTAGAAACCGATCGAGAGAACTTCTCGTGAAAAGAATGCGACTTAGGTATCCTCATTCTTTTGTCATGAAGACGATTTGTAAGAATCTTGTTTGTTTGTTTGTGGTGGACTAGTATAGTCAAATCACGTTTAATAAGGCTAAATTCTATAAATCAAATCAACAAATTCAAAGTTTTCAAAAATGCTTTTAAACTTGACAATAAAATGGCGATTCATGAAAATTACTTTTAAATAAAAAAAAATATGTCACAAAATCCACATTTACACCCGAGTATTTTAATTTTCTGTAACACAACTTTGAATTTAATGATAATAATATATTTTAAATATTTATTCACAAGTTACTTCCATGACTTCTAATAACCTATTGTACAGAGATTAGAATTCATGTGTCACGTGACCCAGCGTGGTCCAAAAAAATAATGGATTGGAACCTCTGGGGAGACAATTAATCATTGAGGATATTGCTCGTAAAATCAGACCAGCACATTCAACTCGCCCTTCGGACTCGTTGAATCTGCAGCTTCATTTCACTCGTAATCGATAATAGGGGAGACCGGGGCAGGTTGCAACACGGATAAGTTGCAACACACTTGATATCTAAGGCACAATTATATTTAAAAACTCTTGAACGCACTCTTCCATTCAATATCGACTGGCAAACGTGTTGGCGAACGCACTTTATTCTTGTCGAATGACAGACGGTTTTTTCGCAGGTTACTTGATTTGTGATTGTTGAGTGTAATATTTTTGAACAGTTTTTTAATAAATTAAACCTCTCTGCTTTGCTTTTCACAAGTGTCATTAGTGGTAAGTTATAGCACATATATTACGTGTTTATTGCCTAGATAATCATTGGGATGTCTACAAAACAACAAAAAAATTTAGAGGTTAGACTAGGAAGGTCAAATTGAGGCAAATTGCAACACTCTGCTCAGGGCACTTTGCAACGGTGTTGTAACTTACCCCGGTGTTGCAACGTGCCCCGTTTTCATTTTATTCCATCATTTTAGTTTATTGCTTCATATAAATTTTCTTTTTCTAGGGATCATGAGAAATTATAAGAAAAAAACCGAGAGGGGTGCGACTCCGGATAATGTTATTAAACGCGCTGCCCAATTAGTATTAGAAAATATTGGGAATAAAGAGTTTTCTATTAGAAAAATCGCTAAAGATTTTAATATTCATTATTCAACGCTTTCACGATATGTAGCGAAAACAAAAAAATTTCGCGAAACGAAGCATACAATAGAAATGCCAGATAGCGGTTATGCCAAGCCACGACTAATATTTAATAGAGAACAAGAACAAATTTTTGTGAAGTATATCAAAAAATGCAGTGATATTATGTTTGGACTTGATCCGATTGGGGTCCGCAAGTTAGCATATCAATGTGCAAAGTTACATAATATTCAAGTTCCTTCTTCTTGGGATGACCACGAAAAAGCTGGAGTGGAGTGGCTAAATCTGTTTATTAAGAGAAACACCGACATTTCTATCCGCCAGCCCGAAGCCACAAGCCTTGCCAGAGCTTCCAGTTTTAATCGCACAAACGTAGACATGTTTTTTGCCAAGCTCATGGATGTTCTATCGCGTAGCCAATTTCAAGCTTCTAGAATATGGAATATGGACGAGACGGGGGTGTCAACCGTTCTTCGCCCAAGAAAAGTATTAGCACAAAAAGGTAAATAACATTTAATATCCTATACTGATTTCTGTTTAATGCACTATGTTGTTTCTTTACAGGTGCTAAGCAGGTAGGATCCATTACTTCGGCTGAGCGAGGAGAAATGATCACACTTGCGGTTGCCGTAAATGCCCAAGGGAATTTCATACCACCTATGTTCATATTCCCAAGGAAACGTTTCAGAGAATATTTTATCCGCGATGGTCCTTCCGGTTGCATAGGCGAGGCAAATGGATCCGGCTGGATGCAAGAAAATACGTTTTATATTTTTATGCAGCATTTCATCTCACATGTCAAAACATCGAAGGAAACTCCAGTGATTTTATTATTAGACAATCATTCATCCCACTTAAGTTGTAAAGTTCTCAATCTATGCAAAGAAAACGGTGTCATTATGGTCTCTTTTCCACCACACTGCTCACATCGGTTGCAACCGTTAGATGTAGCAGTGTTTGGACCCTTTAAAAAATGCTGCAGCTCAGGTATTAGTGCTTGGTTGGTAAACAACCCAGGAAAAACTCTTACTATTTTTGATTTGCCACAGATCATAAAGCTTGTATTTTTAAATGCGGTAACTCCTAAAAATATCACTTCAGGTTTTTCAGCTTCTGGAGTTTATCCTGTGAATCCTAATATATTCACTGAATCTGATTTTGTACCAGCTTTTACAACGGATCGGCCACAACCGGAATCGCTAAGCAGCATTGATAAAATGGATCAAACGTCGAAAGTGGCCGGTACACCGAATCCAGACACAGAAGCAGTTAGTACACATACTTTGGATTTTCCTGGCACCCCAGATAAGCAACCCTTTAGACCCCCCCTAGACCCTTTCCTAAAGATTTTCCTGATGAGCAGCAACCAAGCACCTCAAAATTTAGCCCGGAGTGTGTTAGACCCTTTTCTAAAGATTTTCCTGATAAGCAGCAACCAAGCACCTCAAAATTTAGCCCGGAGTTGGTCGGACCCTTTCCTAAAGCCCCCCCCCACGCGTGGTTCAGTCTAAAAGAGGTAAGCAAAGAAGAAAAACTGCCATATTAACCGACACACCTGAAAAAGAGGCTTTGGAAAATGAGGAAAAACTGAGAAATGAAAGAAAGAAAAAAACGTCCACAAATATTGACAAACCAAGACAAATGAAAAAATTAACATCATGTAAGAAAGGGCCAGAAGTTCGACAAATATGCCCCAATGACTCTTCAGATGATGAACCACTCATTCATATAGTTAAGAAAAAAACCATAGCGAGAAAGCATCCTAAGAAAGATGATGACTGGGAAATTTCTTCTGAGGATGACGACACGTTGTGTCTAGTTTGTAACGAAATTTACCAGGGCGAAAAAGAGAAGGAAGACTGGTTACAGTGCACAAAATGTAAAATGTGGGCCCACGACCACTGCGCAAAATCTGATCCATTTTATATATGTATAAATTGCTTTTCTGAATACTCAGATGAACCAGAGTAGTATGTTGCAACTTACCCATCTTATTGTTGCAAGTTGCCCCATAAATGAGGTAAGTTGCAACACATGACTTGGTCAAGAAATATATGCGTATAAGCGTTAATTAATTTTTTTAAGCCTCTCATTATATTTTGATGTATTAGCGAAATACAGATAGATATTTTTTTCACCTGACTCTGAATGTTATTTACCTGATAACCTAAGAAAAAAATACTATTTATTTTTTGATGCAACCTGCCCCGATCTCCCCTAATCCTGTCATTTGTTACATTGTATTAGAGAACATAATTCATGCGTCACGTGACTCAGTGTGATCCAATAAAAAATTTTTTTGGAAAGAAATTAAAACTGTCAATAAGATGTTATTTAAATTGACATTGATCGGGGTAACGCAGAGAAAGGTGTTTTATGCTTGCTTTAAAATTTTTGAAAAATTTATTTAATAAAAATATGTGTGTATTTTAACAGTCGTGCGTCAAACGTAGATAAAATGTACAATACATGTGAGTTAACCTCATTAAGATACTTGTGTAATTACAAAACACTTCTACACGCGTATCTTAATGATGCTGTTAACTCACTTGTATCGTAAATGTGTATTATCAAATTTTATTAGAAATCAAATTATTAAATATCAAAATACAAATGTTATATGTATCTTCAAAATATACTATGTAGCATGTATGCTAAATAAAGAACTAACTATATATCACACCTAATTTTTCTGCAACATTTGGGGTAAATTAAATATGCAGTTTTTGATTAATAATTTTTTAAACATTGTTAGACCATTTTGTTTCGCCATATTGGCTTTTTACCTAAATGAGTCTTAATTTCTGATCGAAATTTGAACTAAATCGGATACGTAGTTTTTAATCTATGCCGCGATGAGAAAACCTGTTTTTCGGGATCTAGAAACCTTAAAACGCAAATATCTGCAAAAAATCTCGGAGGGTGATTTTTTTACTATTACAAGGGAAGTAATAAGATTGCAAGTAAAATTAAGAAACCCTAGGGGGCTGCCCTGAAAATATACAATTTTCATGGTTTCTAATACAGTTTCACATTTCAAAAAAGTAATAAGTAAATATTATTAATGACGCAATGACGAGAAAACTTTCAAGTCTATTCGTGTGACTGAAAAACTATTTTTATGTCACAATTCACAAGAGTCTAGACAAAAGATTTTCTGCAATTGACAGCAAATATGATGGATAATCTGAAAGAGCTTAAGTTGCAGACCGCTCGATCATTGTATAAATTTCGCTAAAGAAGGGCTCTATAGGGAGATTAATGGTGGCCAGAGAACGATTAGCTCACACGTCAAGTACTCTTCGAAGACTTGACGGGCTTGTGTCTGTATCAGGGCAGAATTATTAAAGGGAAACAATGGAGAGGGTTATGAGTGTGTGATTCATGCGGGTTGACACTACAAAACCGCGAAGCAGACGACCATATAACGACAGTTTGTTTCATATAAATAGGGAATTTTACATAGGTTCGTTTAGTTACACGTATTTCAATCAAAATAATAATAAAATTAGGATGTCCGGTTTGTAAAAAATAAAGTATATAGTTTTCTAAAATAAAAAGTAGGTAACAATATTTAACCGAAACGTTGTTTAGGATTTAAAAAATATCAAAACCTAGCCTATTTACGATTAATTATTCTTTCCAATTTTTTTTAAATTATATTAAATATTTTGCTCTGAAATACCCGTTAGAACAGAGACCTAGTTTTGTTTATTGGATTATTAATGACCATTTCCCGGTTGTTTTTAAACACTTACCCTGAACTGTAAAATAAATAATACATCTGACAATTCAAAGGAAACCTTGATGTCTGTCTTTAAATGAAAATTGCTTCGTTAGAGGTCTACAGCCCCGAGAACGACCCCTCCCTCTGAGGATCTCTTTTTTTTTAAATATTTTCGAAACGTTTAAATACTGGATTATGAAATGTGGGTAATTTGATAATTATATATGCTGGATCGAATCCTGAACTCAAAAATATCAGTACTAAATCAGAGGCGTTCCGAATGGGAGGAGTAGCCTTAACTTTTTTCTGCGTAGTTTCTTTTTAATTTACAATTCCAAATTATAAATGCTTAAGGTTTTCTATTATAAAAGTTACCCTTGGTTTAATTCGTTAGGAGACACCAATTTATTTTTGATTTGTCTTACGTGACATTAAACGAACAATTTTCAGTTGAAAGTAGAACGATTTAATTACCTGTTGGTTATCCATTTTTTGACAACAACAAACAAACATTTTTTGTTTCAAACGTTGATATCTCTGTTTTGAATGAACCGATTTTATTGAACTTGGTCTTAAAAAAAGAACTTGTTTCGCTCTATTTGCGGTGCTATTAATAGTCACCAAATTTATTTTGCTACTGGTTGCTAGATGGCGTTTTTCTGGCATTCCTCAAATAATACGGATTTCTTAAAAAAAATCAAATGATATGATATGACTTTTTTGTCATATGTTATTTTGTGGTTATGAAGAGTATGAGAAAGTGAAATAAAAAAACCAGGTCCGTATTTAAATTAAGAAAATTGATGATGATCGCTCGAATCCGAAACCTCGGAATAAAAAACCAACTACACTGAATTGTAGAGGAGTAAAAGTGCCAATGGTAAAAAGAAAGTTATTTTTATCTATCATTTCAATTTAACCTAAAATTTGAGAAATTTTGAGAAAAAAACGCTGCAAATTAAATCAATATCCATCGTTTAAATTTTACTCAAATTTTAGAATAAATGCAAATTCACCAAAAAATCGACATTTACGATTTAAAGTTCTTGTGGCGCTCCCTGGCGGCAACTTTTCGAGGTTAAAAATAATTTCCAGCAATATTGCTTAGCTGATTTACTATATAATTTTTTTTTTTCGAAACCATAAGACAAGTGGTTCCTGAGAGACGACCGGCCTCCCTTCTTAGTTGTACACCGGGTACAGGTGAATGGCCTGATAAGTAAAGGAAAAAATTTCTCCAGCGAGTGGTCCTATCATGAATTGATGTTCTTTGTACAAGTTTTTCTTTAAGGTATGTTAAAGACATTATTTTGTGTACAAAAACCACAAATGAAGTTCTCGTCTGCTATTCATCGAGAGCCACCGAAGCTCCTTAAACTGTGGAGTAATATAATCATATTTCCTTATCCGTATATAAACCTTACACATGAGTTTTGAACTTTCTGTAGTCGGAGCTTCTCTCGGTCACTCAGAAATGGCTCGTAAACAAAGTTACACTAATGATTCAGCTAGTAGCTTTCTCAGGTTCTTGGATAATATATGTCTGTTGCAATAAAGTAATCTGAGATTCATAAAACATTTTTGAATTAGATGGCTTATATGTTCAGTAAACTTCAGCTGATCATATGTCATTTTATTTTGACAACCGGAATCACCGAAAACAAAATGACCGATTTTCAGGTATAGGGCAACTTTGATAACTTACATGGAACACCCTGTATATTTTTTCAAGATCATAAAGCTTGTTCCATCTGCTCTCAAAAATGTAATACAAGTTTTAGTTATCTTATTATTGATCTACGAAAAAAATTCTGCATGTAGAGAGATGTAGTTAATTTTAGTTTTTGAATAGTCTGCTTTGGAAACAAATTTATGTAAGCGTATATTGTACTGTTATAAAACGTCAGTGTCAGTAATGACAAGTCATTAGCTGTGTAAAATGTTTTCTTTAAGCGAAGAAGCTAATGTGTAATAATGTTTGACGAAACTAAGTCACTAGAACAAACAAAAAAGAGATTTAGGAATATGTTTCAAAAGAATCCGCTCACCTTCAATTCGATTAAGTCATGGCATAGGTATAGACAAAGACAAATAACTTATTGATGCTATCTACGCAGAGTGTGTATGTTCATTAACAGATAACAATCTTAATAATGTAAAGGTTTATATAACAAATAACAATAAAATAAAAATTTTAAAATGACAAAAGTTATTTAATCCTTACGGGATACAATAGTACATTTTCCACAAATGAGTTTAAAAGTGTTCCGGTTGTCAAAAAATGACACCTATTAAAAAAACTTTCGGTAAAATGAAATTATTCAGTGAAAACCACACACCGATAGCTTTTTTTATTTCCGAGATATTTAAGTTCAAGATGTGTCAAAATATAGATAGCCACCCTGTTTATTGAACCCAAATTTTTAATGTAGGATGTAAGGCAATTATCAAATCAATTTTTCTCGAATACGGTGCATCCAAACGAATTAAACCACTAGAACCTTTCTTTTTTAGAAAACCCTATATTTGTATAATACTCAAATTTCATAATTTAATCTTTAAACGTTTCGAAGATATTTAGGAAAAACCATATTCAGAGATGCTTATTCTCGGGGCTGTGGCCGCCTAATTTTTGGTATATGTTTTCATGACATTTTAGTCTTCTTTTATGACATTGATTACTCTGCAAAAATAGCGACTCTTAGTTTCGGGACACCCTGTATATTTCTTGCATGTGGAAATGAAGTAATCATTTTAAAAATATTTGCATGTTTGAATGAGGAAAATTAAAATGCGAAGTTTCCAAAAATTAAATATAAAACAGTACAATGTAGTATATGTCATCGCCCATTTGTGTTTTGTTCAATTGTTAGTTTTTAGTTCGAAGTTACTTGCAATGGCTATTTCAGTTGTTTTTAAATAGGTAAGATTATAGCGAAAAAGAACCCTGTTTAGTCCTCGTTGGATGACCTTGAACACAGTGGCGGCTCTTGGTCAACTTTTCAGGAGGGGTCAATACATATA